>VXBQ01006864.1:119852-139962 GCA_013400175.1 Phainopepla nitens | reverse complement strand
TTTTACTTTCAAACTAGCACAGACCTCTATGATTATTAATAAATATTTCTGTTTCCACTGTGGGCCTCCAAACCAGCTTCTAGGAAAAAAAGGGAAATAATTAATTAACTCATCAAAGTACATATTGGGCTGTTCTGTAGGGAAGTTTAGCTGTTCATTTATTCAGATCAAGTCACCTACCTCCAGCTCTCTTAAAATGCATTCAGAAGAATGGGAATATTCATTCTAGCAAAAATAGTGCACTCCAAAACTATGAAATTAGGAACGTGTACTAATTATTCTCATCTCTGGAACAGAAGAAACTGCAGAAGGTGTTAAAGCAAAGAGGGCAAGGAAGTAAAGGTGAATGACTCATATCACAGCTGTCAAGGAGAAATTGAGTTTAAAAGATAAAACCTAAAGACTTCAGATGAACATAACCAACCAAGCCACAAAATGGATAAAATTTAGGGTTGATAAAAAACAACTCACAATAGAAAAGAAACTTGAAGCATCTCTAGACATTGTAGGGATGGAATTAAAGGAAGCTGATCAGAATGTGACTGTGGCCATACCATAAAATGTGAGAAGATGGATAATAATCTAGATAAATGCCACAGCAAATGTAACCACTTCCTATTTGAGATCCATTTGCAGCCTTACGTTCAGCACAAGTTTCAGTTCTGTTTGCAAAAGGATTGTTTAAATAAAAACAACTGAGTAAAACAGGTAGGAGATAAGCCAGACAAATGGCAAGCAGGGAGTGTACAGGTAAGAGAGGATTTGCTTAGAGACCCGAAGAGAAATCTTGCACTTCTGTGTACTTTTGTTGCAGGAGCAAGTGTTTTAAAATAAAATCTGTTTTAAAATCAAATCAAATCAGTTGTATTGAAAAGGCAATACACAGTTTCAGTGAGGAGCCACTTGTCTTCAGATGCTGCCTCTTCGGTGGACAAACATTAAGCACTAGAAAAGATGTAAAAAAACTGCACTTAAAAATTGCTTGAGCTGCCATAAATGATTGCCATCCTCAGAAATCTATTTCTTAAATCCAGAGCAGGCCCCAGGGAACTGCAAGTGTACCAAAGGTTTTCTAGGCACCATATGGTGGCTATGAAAAAACCTAACACAGACCTATTTTTGAGTCAGCAGAATGGCAAAGAGGAGGGCTAAGTCTTGGAAAGCAGCATGTTCATGATTATGAAACCCAAAGTGGTAGACAGGCTCAAGCCCTCGACACTTCAGCAACACTTGCTTTATATCTATTTATAAGTCATTTTGCTTGAGGGATATAAATCAAGTGAGAAAATACTTTTGCTCCAGCCTGTGAGTGAAGAAAGTGTCATGACAAAAGAAAAGCAAATATAGCTATTTTAAGATATTGAAAGAGGCATTAAATGCAGCCACGTGCTTGCAGAAAGTTTAGCCTAGGCTGCTGTCTCTCATCCTGGGCTGTGAGAGCCATTGCAGCCCAGCCTTGCCCTGGGCAGGCTTTGCAGAGCTTGTGTCATCCTTTGAAAAAACAAAGGCTGATAGTGCACAACTACCTACAGAAATGTTGGCAAAGCATGTCACAGGATGTTGATAAAAGCAGGCTGAGTGCCTTTAGGACATCTGCCGTGCATGAGGAAATTTGTGTTGCTATGATCTCTTACCCTGTGTCAGAGACACACTGTGCGATGATTTTTAATAAATTCTTTAGAAAGTGTCCAAAGAAGGGCTATGTAGATGGTGAAGGGTCTGGAGGGGCCCTACAAGGAGTGCCTGAGGGCACTTGGTTTGCTCAGCTGGAGAAAGGAAGATTGAGGGCAGAGCTCCCCAGGAGCTGCAGCTCCTCCCGAGGGGCAGCTCCGATCTCTGCTCCCTAGGAACGGCTGGAGCTGGGCCAGGGGAAGGTTAGGGTGGATATCAGGGAAAGACTCTTCCCCCAGAGGGTGCTGGGGCACTGAACAGACTCCTCAGGGTTTGGTCATGTCCCCAGGGCTGCCAGAGCTCCAGGAGCATTTGGACAACACTGTGAGGGATGCACAGGGTGGGACTGTTCGAGTGTCCTGTGCAGGGCCGGGAGTTGGACTCTGTGGACCTTCCAGCTCAGGAGATTCTATGATTCTATGGTTTTATTTGTGCTGTAACTATCCTTCTCCGTGGCACTCTCAAACCCTCTGCTTCCTTTGTTGCTCTTCCAGCTCACAGCTGCAGTGTTTGGGAAAGGCAGGGTTATGTGTATATTTATATGTCACATTGGGAAAATGCATTCCCAAGCAGTGATGGTTTCCTTGCTGTGATACAGCCCTGATGTCTACTGCACTAATTCTATTATATCCCTGATATAAACAATCTTAGGGTTAAGCAGATGTATTTAAATAGGACACTTTAAACTGATCTTTCATTGTTGAAATTTTTCCATTATTTAGTAATTAGATCAAATGGACTTGAATCCAATAGCAGAATTTGGCAGTGAATGTTTAATTCTACTATAAAATCTGCAAGATCACTGGAAAGAGCTGAATTCAGGTGTCAGGGTTCCAATGCAGAGGATAAAGGTGTATTTTTCTCCCCTGTGTTCAGATCAGGGATGTTTGATCTACTGAACACCGGTAGAGTTTCAATTGCTTATTGAAGTTGGAGTCTGTTGGTAAAACTAGAACACTTTAGAAAATATGAATGCTTCAAAGAGTGAGCTTGAAAATTCCCTCCTGAGGTATATCTTAATGCCTTATGGAGTGCAATTCTGCCCCACAAAATGAAATAGAAAAAGATCCAGCTGTAACAGGATATTGCACAAAGGGGAAAACTGAGAATTTTGCTTTAAAATAATAAGAAAAATATTTTATTAACTGGTTTTATTTAATTGTTTGCAAGTATTTTCTGCAAATCTCTGAAAAAACCTTGTAAGTCCATCTGCACAACACATATAAATTTGTACAAAAGGTTTTGTTATTCAAATTTGTCCAAACGTGTAATGAAATGCAGTAAAGAATGATCTGTGCCCTGTTGTCAAAAGCTGCCAAAAAGTAATTAGAGTGGCTCTCTATGACCTGATATATGACCTGAAAGCCCCATGTTTTAGCTGCTTTTCCACCTTCTAAGATCTTTGGGATTTTTGCACTGCACCCTTGATTGCAGCAATATTTAAGAAACAATGATATTATGAGGTGACACGACTTGAAAATGATTATGATCCCCTATAAAGTGCAAGTTAGATTATCAAAAACCCACTCACAGCTAGTACCAGCAGAAGCAGTGTTTATCCTGCTTCCTACAAAAGCCAAGCTAGAAAGCCTCCTAAAGAGCCAATTAAGGAAGGTATGGAAGGCCAAATGAAAATTAGGCATCCTCATTCAAATCCTCAATTGTTTCCCACAGCACTTTCCACCATCCAGAACCATGCCTGGCTTTGAGTTCAATTTCCTGTAGGCATGAGGGCTTTTGCCAGTTTAGGCTGTATATTCTAAATTTTACCAAATGTTGTGAACTGCTTTAACTTGCTGGCCAAGAAGTGACTTCCCCTGCAGGAAAGAGTAGGATCAGCATGTTGGAAGCCAGCTTTGGGTGATGCTGTGCCCGGGTGAAATGCTGAGCCACCCTTAGCTTCTGTTCTGTCAAAGGACAGCACATTCACCCTCTAGTCATCCTATCTGCAGTTTATTACATACCATAGAGTCCCAGAATGGTCTGGGTTGGAGGGACCTTAAAGATAATTTTGTTTAACCCCTCACCATGGGCAGGGACACCTTCCACTGTCCCAGGTCACTCCAAGCCCCATCCAGCCTGGCCTTGGACACTTCCAGGGGTCCAGGGGCAGCCACAGCTTCTCTGGGCACCCTGTGCCAGGGCCTCCCCATCCTCACACCCTTTCATTACCAATGTAATGACAACTGCAGATTTAACTTTCCAGTGTGCACTGAAGCACACCAGCCCCTCATTCATTCCCAGTGACATGTTCACAGGTCTCTGAACCTGTTGCTCAGGAATTTAATTGTGAAAGCCACACACTTCTTTTCCCTGTCTAATTCAGACTTCCCTGTCTGATACCAATATGCTTTGCCCAGCTAAAAGGTGACATTCAGGTGGTGCCACAGCTGAGGACTGTGCTCACTGGGCGCTGTCAGCTGGTGCTGCCAGACACCATTATCCCTTTCTCGCTTTGGTCTCCAGTAGCAACACGGATTTCTCCCCATCTCCAGTGTTCTGACAGAAGCCCTGAAAGGTTATATATAGTCTTTAGTTTAAAATCCTAGAAGCAAACCAATTCTTACAGTTATGGAAATAGCAGACATTTTGAAGTCTTTGAAAACTGGCTTCCTTTCCAGGAGGGTGCTGGAAGAAATCACTGAGTTTGTCTGATGTGACTGAAGCCACTCTGGTGTTCAGGAGCAGCAGACACTCTGCACATCATTTGAAATAATCGATGACTCAGCAGCTTGGTCCCCTCTCACAGGGTGATGGGCTCACGAGCCATTGATCTCTCATCCAATATGCAATTATACATCTCCCTCTTCCACTCTTTCCCCAGGGTTGCACCCATGATTAGTATGGATTGATCTTGTACCAGTGGGGAACTGGGTGTGTTTTCATGTTTGTGGGGATGCAAAGGATTTACTGAGCTTCACAGGACCTGAGTGGAGCGCAAGTCATGGGAAATGGAAGTAGAGGGTCAAAGAGAACAACTGAGGCTCTTCTTCATTCTGCTGCATTCTCATATAATGGAGCATCATTATATGCTATTATATGCTATCATCCTCCAGCAAAAGGATGATAAAGCTCACAGAATTTAGCTGACATTCAGAAAAGGAACTTGAGTGTTGAGTGTTGAAGAAAACCCTGTCTTTTAAACATTTCTTTTTCCAAATTCACGTTCTGTGCTAGTTTTCCACACTAATAATATTATAGAATTAGGAGGCTATTATCAGAATTCTACCCTCTAATACAGCCATTACTATATTTTGGTGCTGTGCACTTCCTATAACATTGTTAATATTCTGTTGTTTGACTGCTGCCTATTCTTATTCTTTTTACTATTTACAGTTTTCCAGCCTCATGGGGGAGGAATAACTGCACTGACTAATAATGACAGTGTGGTCTGCTGGAATGAGCAAAATGGTTCCTCAAATGGCTAAAGCCCAGTATCGGTATGAGGTTAGGATTTACAGCAGTCTCATCACAGTGGCAGTCCTCTCTATTCCCACTGAAGTTTCTGAGTGTTTTGGCATCGTCTCAGTAATCTGCAGAGAGCAGGAACAGCACTAAAGAGCTGTTCCAAAAAAAATTTACAAGACTGTGTAAAACTGTAAAGAAAATGGATATTATGAATACAGGCGTTACTTTTTTCCTCTTCTGGTTCATCACAGGGGTTTTTTTAGAGGAACACAGTTTACAAGCAAAAAGAAATGAAGCCTTAAAAATGTGAAGCTAAGAAAGAACAAGAATCTGCAAAAATCAGGATCAGGAAATTAAGTTTGCATGCCTGGACAGCAAAACTGAGATCAGAAACTGGACTTTCAGCACAATTTTTTAATGAGTAAGAGTAGTACCAAGCAGGAAGGAAAATTGGCAGATACCTTTGGTCTCTTTTGCCCTCAGGTCTGGGTCCGTAGTCACAGCTGAAGCAGGACTGGTCCCCTCTGAGCAGCTACGACAATTCCATAGCACTGAAAGTTTGGAAGTGCCAGGAGATACCTCACTCTGCCCAGAAGGCTAGCTTGGGAGCTGGGAGATCCATCCTGCTTTCAAAAGTTCATTTTAAAATAACTAAATGTTTGCAGAATTTTGAAGATATGTTATTGGTAGTGTTGGTTACATGGCTGAAATCCAAAGGATGGATTTAAAGCAGAAAATCTATAGTATGTATGATAGCAGCTCATTATGGATTTATGACATTTTTGTTTGTGAAGGAATTCTTCTACAGCTGCATGAATGAAACAGAGCAGACACATCCTTCAAGTACCTTAAGGGGGCTTATAAAAAAGATGGAGAGTGACTTTTTACATGGGCAGATAGTGATAGGACAAGGTGAAACATCTCTACATTTGGGTTACACATTAGGAGGCCCTGGCACAGGGTGCCCAGAGCAGCTGTGACTGCCCCTGGATCCCTGGAAGTGTTCAAGGCCAGGCTGAATGGGGCTTGGAGCGACCTGGGACAGTGGAAGGTGTCCCTGCCTATTCAGGGGTGGGACTGGATTTGCTTTAAGGTCTTTTCCCACCCAAGCCATTGTCAGCTCTGTGATACTTGCACACTTAAAGAAGCAGAAGAGGAATATGAGCTTAGGGTACAATTGGATTCCATTTTTTCTGGCTGTTGTACCACTGTGACTTTGGCAAGATGTGAAGGGCTACAGAGTGTTTTTCCTTTGCTTGTTTAACTTTTGGTACGGGATAGAAGCTGTAACACTCACAGTTCTGAAGAATCATGGACTCATTAAGGTTGGAAAAGACCTCCAAGGTCATTAAGTCTTCAGCCAAATCCCACCATGGTCACTAAACCATATTGCAGAGTGCCATGTCTGCTCTTACTCTGAATGGCTCTGGACTCCGCGGTGACCCAGGGCTGTTCCAATACTTTGCCACTCTTTCAGGGAATTTTTTTTCCTAATATCCAGCCTGAATCTCCCCTGGTGGAACCTGAAGGTGCTTCCTCTTGTCCTATCACTTTTTACATGGGAGAAGAGATTGAGAGACCTCCTGGCTCCACCCTCCTGTCAGGGAACTGTGGAGAGTGAGGAGGGCCAGAGCTACTGCCTGAGAAAGGAAGATATCTATAAATAAAGTGCATCAGATGTAGAACCTGATAAGGAGAGAGAAGAGTGTGCAAAGTGTGCTCTGTGAGCCAAATGAAAACATATGGCTTAAGCTTGGGTTGTGTGTACTGCAATTAACACTGTAAAGGTTATCTGAACATTTTCCTCCCATAGCAAGGACCTAAATGATCCTTTTTATCCTAGAATTAGCAGAAACAAGAAAAACAGACTCTCCAGGAGCTGGTTTGCAGCCCAGTCCCCTGGGAGAAGAAGGGAGAGGGTGAGACACCCCTGACATTCAGCAGAGGAATCCCAGTTATGCCTCCTCTTTGCCAAGTCCAAATCTGTCTCCTGTGAGAATGCTGCTGGATTGGTAACATTCAGCATCAAGGAATTTGTGCTCAGCGAGGCACTGGCTCCCAAATGGAGGTGTCTGGGGGCTGATTTCTGGGATCAAATGGAAATAAAGAGCCTTTCTTTCCTCCACCAGCCCCCGATGCACAAACAGAACTTTTCCTCTAAAGCCATTTCTGCTTCACATTTGCCCTAATCAAAGAAAAGGGACTCACATCCTTATTGGCCTGTGGAAGGAAACTCTGATGCAGGTGCATGAATCCTCAGAGCAGTTGGGGTGGGGTCATGGCTCCCCTTGCAAGGAACAATGTGTTAGAATTTTTCTGGGCAACTTTGGCTCCTCAGCCTAGAGATCCCGTAATATGCAAACATTAAGGGGCTGCTAACAAGAGCAGGTTAATGTATTGAGTATATTCCCTGTAGCTTCAGGACCACTTGTTATAGACAAACCCAGAAAAGGTTTCCTATCTGTCCTAAGGCAACTTCAAAGCCTTAGGACAGAGAGCTCTGTATGCCAGTGGTTGACTCCTGGATTTGTGTTCCCTGTGGCACCTTCCAGGATCCAGAGCTGGCACAGCTCCTATCCTTCTCTTTCATTTAATGGGATGGGGCACTGTAGAACTGCTGTGAAATGAAGGAATCAAGATGTATTCATCACATTACAGATTAATTTCTCCTTGTAGGAACTGAGTAAATTGAAAGTAATGTTCTTTGAAGCTTCCCTAAGTCTTGTAACCTGCTTTTGAGGGATGCATTAAAGCAAACACTGTATCACAAAACCACTGACAGTGTGGTATCTCAGCTGCTTCTGCCTATCCTTGTGTTTGCAAAACTTTATCGGTATGTTTTTGCAGTAAGTAAGTGAGAAAAGGATCACAAAAGAGCTCCGATGTTGCTCCTAGATGCTGCTGTGTAGAGTGTTTGCCAGCAGCCTGCCTCCGTGTGGGTAGGGCGGGAACAGCCTGACTTAGCAGGGAACTCTCTGAAATCTCACTGCCCTCCTGTTCATCTGAGACCAGCAAGTGCTCAGGGCAAAGCTAATGTCCCTTTGGGATCTGGTTTATTTGGCCTTTGCACATTGGGTAGTTCCTAATGCCACACAGCCTCAAATGTTCCTGGGAGCTGTGGAAGCCAGTGAGGGCTACACTTCCAGCCCAAGCTACAAGACAGCTCAGTAGAGAGGCCCTGGCTCAGGTTGCCAGTGAAGCTGTGGCTGTCCCTGAATCCCTGGGAGTGTCCAGGACCAGGTTGGATGGGGCTGGGAGCAGCCTGGGATAGTGGAAGGTGTCCTTGCCCATGGCAGGAGTGGCTCTGGATGAGCTCTAGGGTGCTTCCCACCCAAACCAGTCTGTGATTCTGTTGTTCTGTGACATCCACCCTTCAGTTGCTGAGGACCAGCTACACCTGAGTGTGAGGAAGGCGCTGTTCCCTCTCAGGCTGTGTAATTTCTCTATTTGATCCCTAAACGTGCCTTTCTGCTGCCATTCCCTGCTCCCAGGGGAGGAGCAGTACACACTACTTGTATTTCTAGTCTTTTATCAGGTTGCCAGAGAGACAATTGTCTGTTTGCACTTTACAATCCTGGCATTTGGGCCCAATTCCTCCAAGAAATAGTCAGGGGTGGGATTTTTTTTTTTTCCCCTCTCAACCTTCACTAATTCCCCAGCATCCCATCTCCCTGCATGTGCCCTCCCCTGTTGTTTCTCTCAGCACTTGGAGAGCCCTGATCTTGAGAGGGGAATCCTGGGATAGAGAGGGCAGTGGTCTGGTCAGGATCTGCTCCTGGGAAAAAGAACCTTTTGTCACAGACTTGAGTCTCCACACCCATGCTTCCAAAGGATTTTCCTCAATACTTAGTGGCCTGGCATAACCTTTTGGATCATGATTCCCTTTCAAAGGAGTTACAGGATAACTTTTTCCCCCTTCCTTCTTCCTTTCCTTCTTCTGTTCCTTCTTCCTTTACTTTCCCCTTTCCTTCTTCCTTTCCTTTCCCCTTTCCTTCTTCTTCCCCAATCATATAAAAAATCTGGTTTGCTAAGCCTTTTCACATGTTTATTTCTCTTGTGGGATGCAGTTCCCAATGTGGAAGGTGCTCCTGCTCCCTGCTCTTTCTCTGTGGTCATATGCAATGCTGCAGAATGTGGTGCTGAGGGCAGGTAGGTGCTGGTGCTGGTCCAGGACCATCCTTCAGCTGTCCACAGCTCTCCAAACGGATAAAAAAGCTGCCTAGTTTGGAGCATGTGCAGTCTAAGTAATATGAGAGCCAGAAACACTCAAGAAACTGATATTCAGTGAGGAAAAAGGAGATGCTTCCTCAGAACACTGAAGAAAAGCAACAGATATACATCACTAGACAAGGGTGGGTAGATATTTTCGTATGTAAGAGCAAAGTGGGAGACAGTGAGAAGCTGAACCTAGGAAGAGGAGACTGCTGTTCTGTAATGCTGTGGGTTGTGAAGGCAGGAATAGCAGCAGAGCACAGCAACTGCCTCAGATAGAACGATGGAGACAACGCTGAAAGCACCACTGCCTCTGGAATACGTTCTGTGCTCAGAACACATGTTGCTAGGAAACTTTTATATTAAAAGGCATTCATCTTTAAACCCTGGGAGCATAGTAATAGCTTCTCCTCGGTGCTAGGGAAGCTCTTTTAATGTCAGTCCTGACGTTACTGAGACAAGTTATATGTGAGGGGGAGAAAAATAACTTACATTATCTTAGGCAAAGATTAAAATCTAACATTTTTTTAAGATAGCTTGCAGGGTTTAACTGAGTTTTAGTCATTCTGGTCTGACTAGGAAGACACTGATGAAACATAGAATCATACAGCTGTGGAATACCCTGAGCTGGAAGGGACCCACAAGGATCATCCAGTCCTGCATTTTTTTCAGTCTTTCTTTGTTGGGGGGGCTGTTCTGTTGAGGGTTTTTTTCTCTCAGTTTTTCCTTCCTTTCTTCCCTGGATTGTGGTACTACCATCCCAACAGTCCCAGACTGATGTGATTACCAGCCAACACCCTGAGATGCCTCATGGCTGCAGTGGTGGCTTCACTTGCTGTCACCACACTCCATCACACCAGTCCAGTCAGGGAACTGCACAGTAGCTGCTGCTTTTATTCTCCCAGTGTGCTCTCTCCCTCCATGCTCTGGGCACACCAAAGCATATCTGGCTTATTTCCCGTGTCAAATTCAGGATTTAAAACATGTTATGGTCCCCTTAAAAATAAACAAAGGATAAAAGATCCCCCAAACCAGTACTGATAAGAGTACTGTGAGTAGTTGTAATGGAGTTTTATTATTACTCTCATTATGGGACCTGTCCCAGGATGTTGGCACCTTTCCCATAGTATGTTCAACCTCTGTCTTTGCTCTGGGGGAGTACTGCAATTCTGAATGATTCCCTGAGGGAGAGAACATCCCACTAGGGTTGCCATCAGGCATGTTAAGTGATTCTAAAAGTAACCTCTTTGGAGTTCTGTGCAATGAAGATTGTTGGGTGGGGTTTTTTTCTGGATGAAAATGATGGTCTTTATCACATCAGCTGATAGACCTGGAAAAAGCAGATGTGTTTGAACTCAACCCAATTCTAACTTAAGACTTGTGTAATGACACCAGAGTGAAATTGGCAACCTGAACCTGTGGGATGGGGCAGGGCTTCTGAGGGTTTTCCTACCCTGGAGATCAAGAATGTTAGCAGCTGTGGCACCCCATTTTCTTCATGAGTTTCTCTTGCCTGCCCTATCCTTCTCCTACTGTTTCCAAAAATGAATGTGGATTCATTTAATGTCTGGAAACATTCCAGAGAAGGAGCCATCATTGTTTTTGGTGCTGGTATCACCATGTGTGTCCTGCCCAATACACTGCTGGCACAGAAATCAGCAACACTAGGTGTTTGTGGGCCAGATGTGTATGTCCACAGAGGCACTGGTTCTGCAAGTGGTTATGCAGGAGTGTGACACTTGCATGATTCACCTCATAAAAAAAAGGTCTGCAAAGATCTTGCAAAATTGTATACCACTATACTTGCCTTGTTAGCAGATCAGTTTGAATTTCTTGGTCTATTTTTATGAAATCTAATGTAGCAGTATTGCAGGAAAAACATTTACTACATCTTTGTCACAATTATCTGTAACATGAAGGTGTTCTTAATATGTGGTTTTGAAGTGAGAAGATCACTGAAATATTTGGCAATAGAGCTAAGTAAACAAATATGCACCCTATTAACAAGGAACTTGTTATTTCTGTTCATATTTATTTACAATATTTATCTAATGGTATACATTTTAAAGGACATGATGCTACAGCTCAAAATACAGACACACATGGAGCTGGACTTTATGATCCTTATGGCTCCCTTTCAGCTCAGGCAGGACATTCTATGATTCTATGGTAACCAGTGGGATGGATGAGGAGACCTGTGCTGCAGGATCACAAGTTGAATAGTGGATAATAATTTTATTGCAGGGAATCTCTCCCTCAGTGCTCTACTCACCTGCCACCTAAGAGTTAGAGAACATAGGCATCTGCACACTGCATTATGGCAGCATAAAGGGAGATCAATTCCTCTGAAACCATTCTAATGCTCTGACCTTATGGCAACACCTTCTCTCTCATGCCACTTGGTGGAGCTTAGTGATTTAGGCTCTCATACACGTCGCTTTGTATATTTTTCAGTTACACAACCAGTTGCCACTGTGTCTTGAAAATGGGCCAAATCCCTGCCCAAAAAGTAAACCCAAGAGTGTACCATTAATTCTAATGAGCAAGATGCTGGTGCCTAGCTGCTAACGACTTCGGTAATCATCTCTTCTCCTCTTAAAAGCAATAAAATATATAGTGTGCTAATTTCAAAGAAAAAGTTAAAATGTGGGCTTAGGACCTTTGTAATTACGATATATAGGATGAGACGTGTTGAATTATGTCACATTTGGTTTATTTTTCGGATTTAAAATCACATTTTAATTTCGCTTGCAGATATTTGGGATGCAGATCTGGGTGGGAGACCTTATATTTGTTTGAATGCATGTTTTTATTCAACAAGCACATGGACAGTGAGCAGACCCACAATTAAACTGGGAAATTATTATATCACCTGCTGATCCTTCCTTCATTTAAATCAATGGCCAGTCAATGCAATTAAACCAGAATTAGAACCTTGGCTCAGACACTGCACTTGTGCTTAGAGCCTACCTGGAAATTCAGAACATTACACCAATTTCACTCTGTTGTCATCTAAACTATCTGTAGTTAAGTATAAATTAGTTGTTCTGCAAATCTTGCAGTGTTTTAGTGTTGTATTTTTGTCCAACACTTAGTCTAAATGATCAAACAAATACTACTGTCCAATCAATGATATCTGATGTTTTGAAAATATGGAATTTTAACACCTGAATTTGAACTCCAGACCTGGGTGTTTGGTACCCAAAGTGGGATATATTGCTTTTATTTTTGGACATATGTTGTAACTGAGAAGTCTCAAAGGCTCTTCCTAAACCCTCCTCATGCAGAATGCCAACTGCCTCGGCAGAGTCCTGAGATCAAGGGTTCATGTGCAGCCTTTTGCTGTTGTCAGGGAAAAGGAGGAAAAAGAACAAAGGACTCAGTCCTGGAATCTATTGTCTGTAGTCTGAGGCAGGATCTTCAATGGATTTTTTGGCTTCCTTTTGGGAACTTGAATTGGTAATTGCAGCTTCTTTACACCGTGGTATTTCTCAATTTCTTTTTTGTTGTGTTGGACTGAGAGATGAGAAGGAAATTTTGACATACCAATGTGACATACACATTCATCAAATATTGAAAACTGGTAATATATCAACATTCTTCTACAAGGCATTGTAAAGAAGTATTATTCTACAAGGCATAAGAGTAAGAACAAAATTCTATTAGGACCTCTAAAAGTAATTTGGAGCTGGCTGTGACTCTGCAACACATGTGCACCAGTGGCTCTCCACTAATTCTTATTACAAGAAAAAAAGCCACACATAATTCTGCCCAAAAAGATGATGCAGCTTAAATTGAGTTAGCCTGGAGAAAATGACGCTCATGGGGAAGCCTTTTCACTCTCAGCACCTCCCTGACAGGAGGGTGTAGCCAGGTGGGGGTTTCTTTTCTCCCAAGTAACAAGTGCCAGGATAAGAGGAAACAGCCTCAAGTTGCCCTGAGGAGGTTTAGATTAGGTAATTGGGAAAATTTCTTCACTGAAAGAGTTGTCCAGCTCTGGCACAGGCTGCCCAGGGCTATGGTAGAGTCACCGTCCCTGAAGGGATTTAACAGATGGGTAGATGTGGCACTTGGTTTACTGGTGAATAAGGCAGTGCTGGGTTAATGGTTGGACTTGATGACCTTAGAGGGCTTTCCCAGCCTTACTGATTCTGTGACTTTTTCAGATGTTTGCAGGGGATCCAGCAGAGAGAAGAGCAAGACTACACTAAGCAACTGCACACAACTGCATGAGATGATACAAGGCCACCTCTCCTGTGTAGCCCACACTCTGTGTCTGAGCACTGAGTCCATGGATGGACCTCTTTATCCCAATTGTACTGTCTGCTTTCCAGTGATGCCCTGGCATTCCAGCACAGCAGTCAGCACTGAAAGGCCTGGTCATGTATCTCACATATTGTGTATCTCAGTCACCTTGGGACTCCAAAAGGTTCCTTGTCCTTGTTGTGACCCCTAAACAGGCTTGGAGCTCTGTGTGTCTATGTGGTGACTCCCCTCAGGAAGCAAATGGTGTTTGGTGCTTACTTAGAAGCCCTTAAAAATGAAGTGTCAGTGTACTGAACAGGAGGCTCCTCATGAGGAGGGTGGAGGATGAAGGCTGTTTGGAGCACAGGCGTTGACTCCTCAGGTCTTTGATTGCCATCCGTGTGTGACACAGTTTCTGTATTACTTAAGTGGTTAACCTTTGCAAATATTGTTTTAACTTCAGGTTAATGCCATAGTAGAGGTACTTGTGACTTTTGAGTGTTCCTCACAGTGGTGTGTTCAGAGTCATCAGAACCAGTCAGGCACATGCAGTCCTCACAGCACAGCGCCCATTGAAACTCCTTTGTGACATGAGCATGGAGGGAGGGTTTTGTGCTGAGGTTTTGTGCTCTCACCACTTCTTCAGTTCATGGAAAAGCCAGGATCAAAGAGCTCAGTATAACGAGCTGTATTGCATGGAGATGAGATCAGCAGATGTTCTTACTGAAGCTAGAAGAACTTATGCCCTATCTTTTATGTAAGGAAGAATAATGTCACTGTCATTATATCTTAAATCTGCCTATTTTGCAGCACAATGTGTTAAATGAGCTCTTTGATAAAATACAGCTTCATGCTAAAAATAAAAAGTAAAGGCTATTCACTTGCTCAACTTAAATATTAACATTTTGGAAAGTCCTAACCATGCTATTAAGTGTCACATTTAACTCCTTGATTTGGTCTGTTTTGCTCTGTTCCTTGTTTTGATCTAATTCTTACATTGCTCTTTCCATCTATTTTGTTTTCATTATAAAGGTACCTGAGGGATCATAGCAGAAAATGACACAAGAGGTGAAAGATGTTTTCAAAAAACCCAATTTGCTCTTTGAACTCTTGGAATCCCTGTGGCTACGCAGGAGCATTTGGATATTAATTGGGTCATTCATTTGGGTTTATGGCAGGCTGAAAGCCATTGTTTTCTGGCAAAGAAAGGCAGATAAATAATTAAATACAAACTTTGGAATTATGCAGTAATTTTAAAACAACTATTCATCACTGGTCAGATTTGGGTGGGAAAGGTGACAGGCTGCCTGTCTGAAAAATAAACCTCACCTTCATTAAGTGGCATGGAGAGATGACACTCAATGTAAATCATAAAATTGTAAAATAACTGTGTTTTTGCTGACTAAGCTGCCCTTCAGGAGGCCTGAACACAATTCCCTGGGCACAGCTGGCTTCTGGGCTGGGGAGCAGCAATCACACCTCATAAATCCATACAGCAATGAAGATCCTGCCCATTAACTTCCGTGCAGCACCATTAAGCTTGTTTATTTAAGGAACCCGAGAGGTAATGTGCTGGCATATTGTTATGCCTATTAAAATCTGTAGGAATTAAAAACATGGAACATTTTTTCAGTCTAAATTTGTCACACCTGTTAGAATGATGTGTTGTACCAGTGTCATGCTGCAGGGAAAAGTAAGATAAATAGAGCCCAGCCTCTCCTGAGAAGGGTGGCACACACCTTCTCACCCCTCGCTGCCTGGCTCCCTGACCTGCAAGGTGAGTTTGCCAACAGCATCCGTCATTCTGACTTACAGAGATGCTTTTTTGCACCTTTGTGATTGGTTTGTATTAACTCAATTACTTAGAATCATAGAATCAGAGTCATTAAGGAAAAGACCTTTAACATCATGTCCAACCATTAACTTGAGATCAACTGATACTTATGAGGAAGTTCTTTACTATAAAGGTGGGGAGGCCCTGGCACAGGTTGCCCCAAGAAGCTGTGGCTGCCCCAGATTCCTGGGAGTGTCCAAGGCCAGGCTGGACAAGTCTTGGAGCAGCCTGGGATAGTGGAAGGCGTCCCTGCCCATGGCAGGGGGTAGAATGAGATGACCTTGAATCTTTCTAGGATTCTAGGATTCTATGAAACTTGGACCACTGTATCTATATTGTCTCTATAAACAAATAGTTAGAACAGAACACAGATGACCTAATGGAGAATATATTGTGAAAATGGGTTTTTAAATGATCATTATTGTTCTTTCAAAGAAAAAACAATTACTACATAAAACTACCTTGGAGCCCACAGCACATGTGCAGGTGTAAGAGCATACCCTGAGTGCAACTGAAACTAGCTCTCAATATGTATTTGACCTGATTTCACTCTGGTTATAAATTATATAAAAAAACAAGTTAATAGAAAACTGGAAGCCAGTACAGAGGTTCCCATGGTCTCCTGCAAGCATCTATTTTAAAGAAATAAAAAATTTCTCAGTATCTGAGGACCTGAAAGTCAAGCTGGTTGAACTGGACTGAACTTCCTCACTCGAAACTAACAAACAAAATAAGGGCTATTATTAAGTGAAAATGGTTCTTTTCCTCCCTTTTAAAACTAACACTAGCTATTAACTGGGACTGTTAATTAAGCTGTCCTGCTCTGTGTCAGTGAGTGACTGACTGTTCCTGCCAGAAGTGAGAGGAGTAGAAGCCAGACCTGTGGTAATCTGCTTCTCAGGTGGAAATGCCCATCTGTGCTTTGGGGCGATGTGTGTCTCACTCAGCGCCGTGGATGGAGACAGGACTTCACCCATGGGATGAGCATCTTGGCTTTCATTCCTTCAAAGAGCAGTTCTCCAAGTCAAAGGCTTGATTAAAGTCACAGTCTGAGGTAGCACCTTCGCTGCCTGTTAGTTGGAATGTGCTATAATTTCCAATGCCATCTGCATATCAGTTAGCTCTCGAGGCTGAAACTTCTTCCAGCTTGCTCTGATGATGGTTGATGATCCAACAATCAGGAAAACTGCAATTGTTCATCTTTTTCCATGCCCTTTGGTAATAAAGCACACTGATGTAGTATGCTGTGTGGGTAGAACAGCATCCTTGTGTCTATGTGTCTGCTGGCTTGCACAGGCTGAAACAGGACAGCAGGAGAATCAATAACAGGCTTCTGTCTTGGGTAAACTGAGGAAAGTAGAGGCAACCTCATGAAATAGCTTATTACAGGATGGGGAATGTTGACCACAGTGGGTCACCTGGTGCTCCTGCTCAAGCAGAGTCATTCTAGAGCACAGGATTGTGTCCACAGGCAGTTCTGGAGTATCCCCAGTGAGGGAGACTCCACACCCTCTCTGTGCAGCCTGTTCCAGTGTGAGGTCTCCTGCCCAGGAGAGACGTTCTCCTGTATGGAAAGGTAGCTGGTAGGTGACTGTTCCCTGTGGCTGAGGGCTTTGTGTAGATAGCAGAAACAAAGAGTGCGGCAGTCTGTACTTCGGATTTCATTCCAGTCCACCCCATGTGCCTGCTGAGCATTCCTTATCCATCAGGCATGAGCTTGCGACAGCAGACTGGCTTGGGACTGCTTGAGCACAGGCCATGGGAGAACTGGGCACTGGATGCCTCCCCAGCTGGGAGGGACTGTGGTCATTGACTCTGGGGAAGGCCTGGAATGACAGGTCTTGATGGCTGAGGAAAAGTTCTCTGTCTGCTGGGCAGCATCCCTCTGCTGGTTTGGGCCATTGTTTCCTGCCATGGAGTGCTGGATCAGACAGGGGCCAGTCCCAGAACTGCCCACGCTGTGCCTTGCTGCTCTGCAGGTGTGGCACTGCCCGAGCAGGTGTGGCCCCCGGTCCCATGGTGCCCTGTGCTGTCACACCTCTGCCCAGCTCACTGACCTGGGGACGTGGAGCAGGCAGAGGGCAGCATGGAAAAGGTCAAACAGCAGAGGTGGGAAGAAACTTTTTCTTTCCATTTTAGTAACATTAAAGATTATCCATGTAATAAGCTCAGAGTACTTGATAGTAGATCACAATTAAGTTTGTGACATGCAAATTATTGCTAAGTTTTCAGTAGACAAATGGACCCAGGAAGAGCCCTGGTCACCATCTGGCACTGGACAGCACGAAAACTCAGCTGTGAAAACAGCTCTTGTTTTATCTGTGGAGCACTGGAAAGGGGTCAGGGGACACTGGTGCATCTTGGCAGTGCTCGTGTGTCCTCCTGAGGCAGGGGTGGGAGGTTCCCTACAACTGAAGGTGTGCAGATTCCCTCTTTCCTCTGACAAGGCCCGGCAGACAGGGAAGACAGGGAAATCCAGTCTCTTTTTTTTTTTTCCCTATATTTTTCTTGATAGTGGGTTTTGGGGTTGGTATTTGGTTAGCTCTAGAACATTCCCCATTTTCTTCTGTCCACTTCCAGAATGAAATGCTGCCAGCTACATTTAGCCCTCTCATTAGCCTGAATCTTATCCTTTTTCTACATGGTGGTAGGACTTTCTGTTGCTGGGATGAGAGTTCCAGGTCAGTTTATGAAATAAGTAGGAGAAGGTGTCAGAGCTCTTCACCTTCCCTGCTTTTCTCCTGGTAACCACAGGAGAACTGCTGTCTGTGTACCACATCTCCATCTGCAAAGAAGTGCAGAGCCCAGCATACAGGACTAATGTTTGGGAATTCGGGTTTCTATACAGCACACAAATCTGTGTTTCATGCCACAATTGCAAGTCCTAGAAATATCACTGATATTTGAATGCTTCAAAAAGCAAACCATTGAAAGATCAAATGCATCCATGAGGCTGAATTATTAGTGAAGTCTGATTTGTAAAAATAAACCACCAGTGATTCTATTGACAATAACAACCTGGTTTCTTATTTTAAAAGGGATTTTTTAAATAATTCTTAACTAAAAATTAATTAATAAAAGATGAACTAATTATGATTGTCTGACAGTCAGCTTCCTTTCCCTCAGAAATCTCAGGGAATAATTACTTGGCAAACCTTCTCTTCTTTTTTTCTTTATTTACTTAAATTTTAATTACGAAAACATATGGTATGTTTGTATGAACCTAATACTTGAGAAAGCAGCTTGGCAGTAGTGACGACCAGAGTCCTTTTGTGAATTTACAGAGCAGAAATGTCACAGCTGTCACAGGGCACAGCCTTTGGCAAAGCCAGTGTCCTGCGTCTTTGACCTCACTTAAGGGTAGATCACAGAAGTTTGGGTTGGAAGAAATCTTAAAGCCCATCTCATTCCTAACCCTGCCATGGGCAGGGACACTTTCCACTATCCCAGGGTGCTCCAAGCCCCATCCACTCTGGCCTTGGACACTTCCAGGGATGGGGCAGCCACATCTTCTCTTGGAAATTTCTTCCAGGACCTCCTCACCCTCACAGCCAAGAATTCCTTCCCCATATCCTGTTTAACCCTGCCCTCTGGCAGTGGGGAGCCATTCCCTGTGTCCTGTCCCTCCAGCCCTTGACCCCAGTCCCTCTCCAGCTCTCCTGCAGCCCCTTTAAGCACTGGAAGGACCTCTAAGGTCTCCCTGGAGCCTTCTCTTCTGCAGGTGAACACCCCTAGCTCTCCCAGGCTGGCTGCAGAGAGGCTCCAGCTCTCCAATTGTTTTTGTAGCATTCTCTGGACCAACTCCAACAGGTCGATATTCTTCTTGTGCTGAGACCCCCGGAACTGGAGGCAGTGCTCCAGGTCGGTTCTTAGAAGCACACAGGTGGGTGTCAAGATCCAAGTTTCCCCATATCTAGGCTAATTCCGAGTGTTGGTCACAGTGAATGATGGGGTCAATATCCACAGAGTGATTATTGAACTGCCTGGAATAAAGAAAAAAAACCAAAAAAGGAGATAACCCAAGGTCGCGAGTCTTGTCGTGTTGTGACCTGCCGTGCTGTACATGGGTGGGCTGTGTGGTGTTTGCAGTGGCCACACGTGAGTCGGTCCCTGGTCATATTTTGCATTTGAGGAATGCTGAAAGAAGCTGCGTGCAAAGAGTATCCAGTTCCCTTAAAGTCACCTTCCCTTTGCTTGCAGCCGTGATAAGTGGCTGCTTGGCGCAGCCACCTCCTGGATCCAGAGATCGGATGGAGCTGAAGCCCGCGCCCCGCACCCACCCCACACCTGCGCGGGAGCTGAGAGCTCGGGAAGATGCTGTGGGGAAGATGTCTGGGAGTGATGCACTGGGGGACGCCGGGGAAGAATGCTTTGGAGGGCAGGCTCTCCGGGCATACTCTCGGCGAGCTGCCCCGGAGCGGATACACTCGGGGGATGCCTGTCGGGGGATGCTCTCTGGGGATGCAGTCGGGCCCGTGCGGCTACCTGTCGCGAGGCGGGCGTTGCCGGGCGCTGGCGGGGCGCGGGACCCTCCCATTGTCTGCGGCGGAGCCGGGCGGGGCGGGGGGACCGGGGACCGAGGACGAAGGGCGGCCGCCCACCCTCTGCAGCCTCATTGGCGGCCGCCAAGCGCCGGTGGCTTAAATGGGCGCTGCCCGGGAGCGCTGCCATTGACAAAAAAGCGGCTGCGGGCGGGGGCGACGGGGCCGCTGCAGGGTGCCCGCGGGCAGGGGCGCGGAG
>VXBQ01006864.1:99839-119469 GCA_013400175.1 Phainopepla nitens | reverse complement strand
CAGGCGCCCCCCCGGCTGCGGAGACTGACGTGAACATGGATGGGCCCGGCGGCGGAGGGAGCGAGGCAGCCGCGGACACGGACGCTGCTGCGGCGCCGGCAGTCCCCGGGGCCCCCGCCCCGCCGCCCCGCGGCCCCGGCTCCAGGGACCCCAAGCTGGTCCATCAGCGGTTCCTGCGGAGGAGCGTGGTGGACTCGGACCAGGAGGAGCCCGCCTTCGACCTGCCCGAGGCCGAGCACCAGCGGAGAATCATCCTGCTCCCTAAAACCAGGAGGATAATCGCGGAGCGGGCAAAGGCGGGGCAGGAGGCGGCAGGCCGGGAGGCCGAGTGCTCCGGGGAGCCGCGGGCAACGCCGGCTGCGGGCAGCGCCGCGGGCGCCGAGGAGCAGAAGGAGCCAGGCAAGGATGCGGAGCGGAGAGAGGCCCAGGATGCTGCCAAGGACCAGGGCAAGGCTAAGAAAGAGGAGCCCGAGGAGGAGGCTGACATGAAAGCGGTTGCCACCTCGCCGGATGGCAGGTTCCTGAAGTTTGATATTGAACTCGGACGGGGATCCTTCAAAACAGTCTACAAGGGTCTGGACACGGAGACGTGGGTAGAAGTCGCGTGGTGTGAACTGCAGGTAAGCCCAGCTGATCCTCCCGCATTTTTTCCTGCCTTATAAGCCGGGATCTAAAGGCACCGTGCTGGTGTCATCTAGAGCAGCTCGGCCCTGAGCAGCCTTTATGGTCACTATCGCTTAGGATCCAGTGTCTAACTATAGCGCAATATCCCCATTGGCTCCGGATCCACCACCTTATGTACACTCCTCCCACGCTTAACCCCCTCGGTCCGGCGCCGCAGGAGCCGCGCGGGAGCCGCCTGGCGCAGCGCAGGTCACGCGTGGCTCCCGCGGCGTGGGGAAGGGCGGAGCGGAGCGGAGCGGGGATGCTTGGCTGGGCCTGGCCCCCGCCCCTTCTCGGGGCAGCAGCTCCCGGTTAAAATGACACCGACACTCAGTGATTTGAGTGCGTCTGCAGGAGGAAAATTTCCTTTTGTGTTATAAAGGCTCCTCATAAAGGCTGAGGAGCTGCTCCGCCCGACATTCCCTCTACCCTGCCGTGAAATTGTCACTGTCTTGGTGAATCAAACCCCCCCAATATGCCCCGGTGCTTGCCTTTCTTTAGGCATCCTGTGTGCAGTGCTTTGGTTAGGTCAAACATTTATCTTTCCAAATACCTTTGAAAAGGTGGATTTTTACATTAAAGTTCTAGATCTTCAGAATGAAGTAATATCATCCAGTAATATCTAAAGAGACCAAAGGTTTATATGCTGTCTTTTGCTGTCACCCTGTTCTTCTGTGGTTTTGTAGCCTTTGGTAAAAAATTACGCTAGTACATGCTTAATTTTTTTTTTCTTATAGTGAAGCTTGTAGTGCCTCTTACCTCGCTTTTGTTGGCATCCATTGGAATGTGACCTATCTAAGAAAAAAACCTAATACAGACTTAATATCGTTTTATTTTCAGCCTGAGTTACAGAGTAATTTAGGTGAAACGAGATTTAACTCTTCATTATAATTTGGGTGGCTGTGCCTTATGGCCTGCAAGAGTATTTGAAACTGACATGGAAGTAATGTGTTCTTGTAAGTCTGGGCTCCTGGATGTTAGTTTATATTTTAATGTTGGCCCAATCTGTTTGTAAATTACTCCTGGCTGCCTGGGATAGCTGGGGATGGATGTGCAGCCACATCTTTATTCACTCATGATTTCATTACACAACATAATCATAATTCACTGCAGCACTGCTCCCTTAATAAGAATTATGGGGAGCACTTCTCACTCTTCATAGTTGTGCATTCCCTGGCTTTTATCAGATGGATGGGAGAGACAGCAGCCGGGCAAGGTATGGTGGGCTGGTGGTGAGGTGCTGAGCCCCTCTTGCCTCCAGCCCAGGGATCCTGGAGGGTTTGTAGGGAAAGGGGGGCCTGGGAGATGGTTATGGGGATTTAAAAGAGAGCTGCTGGAGGAGAGCCTGGGGGCAGGCCTGGGCTTTTGTCTGGCTTTGCTGGGAACAGAATCTGAAGTGTGTAAGGCTTCTGCTTCAGCAACCTGAAATCCACGAGGGGTGATGGCTGGGATGCTGTTGGAGGGCAGATTGGAAGAGGCTGATGCTGTTCCTGTCAGTCCATGCAGCCCAGGCCAGCTCCAGCACTGCAGAGCCATCGCACAGACCCAGAATTCAGCATGATGCCAGGTTTTCTCAGAGTGCTCTAGCAGGGGGATTGACATAGATGTATTTTCCATTGGATTTTTCCAGTTTTCTATATAGAGCATCTTTAATGACCAAAGCCTGCCAAATGTATTGGAGAACACTGCTTGGAAATTCTAGTCTGGATCGTGTACACCTAAGGAAGAGACTGGGAAGGGAAAACTGCAGTGTGAAAACTCTCACCTGGTGAATGGCCTTCTTATTTTTAGTTACACTCGTTTAGGAATTCTTGAACTCGCTGTGTATGAAGAAATCTGTATAATGCTCAAATTCACATTAGTTTTCACTCTATGTGCTTCAGCCCAAATAAGATCTTACAGGTAGATATTTTCAATTTAATACAGGATTTGCTTTAGGCCTCTAATTGCGGAAAGAAAACTGGTTTTGGCTGCTTTAGAGAAATGGGTGTGAATCCCTAGAAGGAGGCAGGGGCTGCTGGCTCGCTGTGTGCAGTTTTGAGTGATGCCGGAGGTAATGCGAGGTGGTATGTGACTTTGGAAGCCGGTACATTGGTCTGGATTGGGAAAGCCTCATTTCATTGCATGACAAAAGCCTTTAACGACTGTAGGATTAAAGCCTGTGTGTCTAGGCTGGATTTGCATGGAAGAGGCAATGGGAGAAGTGTGAATGGCTGTGTTGTCTCCAGCTTTTTGACTTGTAGAATACTCTCTCAGTTCAGCTGGGGAATTTTAGGGAAAACATTCAGAGGGTGCTGTCAAGTAAATCACTTTATTCGTGGCTTTTTTTTTTTTTTTTAAAGCTCTGCCAGTTAGATCTGCCCTGATTTGTCTTTGCCCAAATTCGAAGTTCCCTATAGGCAGCAGGAGACTGAGTGGAAGCCATCATATCACTATGCTGTTGGAGACAAAATGCCTTCCTCTGCAGCCTCACACCATCAGAACCCAGGCCTTTTTGTGGAAAAATTGCTGCAACTTGTAGTTTTTTCTTCTGGAGGGACCCTTGTGCTTGTTTCAGTTGCAGCAGGGAAGTTAAAGTGGACAGCATTGAGGTTCCATGCAGGCATTAATCCTGTCCTGGCTCAGCGGGTTTTCAGCCCACTTGTGCTGTTGCCTGTGTGTCTGTCTTTGTCCATCTGTACAAAGGCCTTGCGAGCTATTCTTGTTCAGTGGCTTAATTTCATTGAAAAGACGGCTTTAGGGTTCAGAACTGAAGTCATAGTTCTGATTAGGGTGGGATCCAAGCGCTAACCAAATAATCTCGGCTTTAGACCTGTCTGAAGAGGTGAAGCTGTAGTTGAATTCTGGCTAGAAAATAAGGCTGTTGTTCCTTCATGAAGCTGAAGTGCCAGAACAGGATTAGTGTGCCCTTGCAGTTTTGGAAGGGTTTGCATTCCAGGGTTTTCAGCAGCTATAATTAATATTAATTGATGGCGTACAATCGCTGTGTGGTGAGGCTTTGGCATAACAGTATTGCAGTGTTGCACTCCTCAGCAAAATGTTGGGTCATGAATAAGGAATACAGGCTTTGCTACCCTTGCTTGCAAGCCAGATATTCCTTTAGTTAGATGAATGGTTTCTAAATGCCCTTCATGTTTCCCTTTGGGAATATATAGGGGCTCTGCAAAGAGTCAGACCTGGTACTGTGAAATGCTGAGGCCTCATTGTACTTTATGCTTCTTGCATGGACTGTGAATATTGTGTAAATTTAATTTTAATTTTTTTTTGTTGAGAAATGGGGAAAGGTTGGTCCATCTTATCATGCTGCTGCAGAAAGGTGCGAGATGCCTGGTGATCACCACAGTCTTATGCCCCTGTATCAAAATTCCGTTGTTTTTTTTTTTTTTCCTGAAAAGGGTAGTAACTCAAAGATTTCCACTGGTGTGGTAGTTTGGCTTTTGTTAGTGTCCTTGCTGGCTGGCAGAATTCATCTGATGTCGAAATAGTAGCAGGTTACTATCTGTGCTGGTAATTTATTGGCCAGATAGACTTTGTAGTGTAAATGAACAGAATAATTTAGAAAATCTGGGAGAAGAAAGGAGACAGACTATATCTGGAAACTTGAGTCTGGTATTGCTGTCTGCTCACAGTAAGTGAACTTCAGGACCAGTTTTGTCTGTTTCCAGTTAATTCTTTCGAATGTAACTGTTTAAATTGAAACAATTGGTTAAGCTGTGCTTTATGGTACCAGTATGAAAGTATGTGCCTGGTGTTTGTTAAGCAGAGCTGTTGCCCTGGCATGGAGAAGCAGGGCAGGGATATGGTAGTGAACTATTAATAGACTGCTTCTCAAATTCAGTAAATGAAATAGAGCTGGGTCAGGCTTCACATCCTGCCTGTGAATCACGCAAGACTCCTTTTGCTTTTGAGCACATTGTGCCTCAAGGTTGGTTGTGTGCTCTTATTTCTGGTGAAACTCTTCATGTTAAATATGTGGGTCTAGTTGTCCTAAGAAGAAATTACTTCAAATGAGAGCTGGATGGAAAGGATATTTCTGGTCCCTTTGGTCATCTCTTATCCACAGCTGATGTGGGGTGGAAAAAGTTGATGTTGCAAGCTGTCCCCGGGCTGATCCTTGCACCTGATACGCAGTCTGGCATGAGTGGCATTTACACTGGTGGTATTGTTTTGTGTTTAGGGTGTAACAGAGATTTAAGAGTTCAGAGGCAATGGTAATGATGTGCTAAAAGATGCTGGCTACTGGAGTCAAAGCGTTTTGATTGAACGATTAGAGATGCTGCAGAGGTTTGAAAGAGTGCCTCCTGGAAGGTAGAAGCCCTACTGTAAGGGCTGGATGTGAAAGCGTTGTTGAAGAAGGGACGTAGGGATAAATCTCTGTTGCCTCAGGAGGCTACTACGGTGGTTCATGTGGGTTCAGTGCTGAGAAGTTAGATTTTTAGATTTGCCTCGATGTGGCTGTTGATGGCCAGCAGCAGGACACTTGGCTGTGTGTGCATTAAGCTCTGGGCTGGGTCTGCTGGCCAGAAGACATAAATATGAGCTAAGTGCTGATGGGCGATGCCTGCAGGCTGTAGGTGTAACGCAAGGGCAGCCAAAGGTGCGTGACACAAGATGTGTGACACTTGGCACTCCTACTGGAAGAGATGCCTTCATTGCGCTGCAACAGGAGGGGCTTGCAGGTAGCAGCTGGAGAATATCCAGAAGGGTCATGTGGAAGCAGAACTGGTTTGCTTCATATTTAAGTTTGTATATATGAAGTTATGTTTGGAATGTATTTCTTCCCTGAAGTGACACTTGTGGACAGCATAGGTGCTACCCCAGTATTGATTTTTGGTGTGCCTGAAACCCAGGCTGGCCAAGAAGGGCAGCAAAGTATTTTCCTTGTGGTATTGATAAGTCAAGTGGAAACAGCCTTCAGTCCACTACTTTGCTATTCCTGTGGAGCTCTGAAAAGAGGGAACAGCTCCCTGATCCTGCTGCCCTCCTGCCTCCTGGGAAGCAGGTGTTAGCTGTCCTGCAGGAGGCTCAGCACTGCCTGGCTGCAGCTGCTTCTGCCTGGACTCTGCAGCAGTACAGGAGTACTTGTATGTCCTTCTAAACCCAGTTTCTACATAAACCACAAAATAGAGCTCATTTTATGTGTGACTGGTCCCTTGCTTGGAATGGACTGATCTGCAAACCATAAGCAACTTCCTGTGTCCCTGATTAAATTCTTACTGTCCTTCAAAGGAATGAGGTCCATATCTCATTCTGGCCATTGTGCTTATCCCAAACAGTTTGCTTGTTGGGAATTTGTCCATTCAGAATTAGCTGCATGGCTTCTGAGAGATTCTTCTGACATGCATATGTCCATGCCCTGTAAAAGACCCTGGGACATGGAATGGATCACAAGTCCTGCTTGTTCTCCCCTGTCGCCTGCCATCACCTGTGTTGTGGAGGCAAGTTGTCACATGTCACTGAATACCTCTAAGCCTTATTTCCCAGCTGGTTGTCTGTAGCAGTTGGTGAACCTAGGTAATAAATGTGCTCTGAAAACTTTCTGGAGTGACTCTTATGTGATGTACAGGTAGTGGGGAGTGGTGATGTCTCTTCTCAATCCCTTAAGGAAATATAAGTAAATTTATACCTGTACTCATCCTGAATTGTGTTTTATGGGAGATGCTCCATCTTGGTCTTGAATAGTCTTACCTGTGCTTTCAGTTCATCCTAATCCCCAAAATGCTTTTTTAAAAAAAATTGCATCCACTGGAAAATAATTTTACTGTATAGTGTTAATACAGTAATATGGCTGTGTGTTACAGTGGTTAAATGTGCAGTGGGAGGAATGGGAAAAATGAAAGGCCTTTTTCTGGGAATGTCCATCTTGTTTAAACTGTCAAGGAAGGAATAGCTGAAAACCTAATACCATTTGTTCTTCGGTTGTTTGCTGCAGAGGGCTACAAACCACTTATTCAGGAGCTCTGAGAAAAATGGAAAGGAGAAGGCAGGGCCAAGTAACACTGGAGGGGGTTCTAACCTGGCTATTTTATGTGAATTCAATCTCATCTTCATTCTTGACCTTCTGAAAGGAAAATTAAACACTCTTAGAATGGTATTTGATCCCATGATGAATGTCATCTTTACCTTACAAAAGTTAATTTGAGTTTTAATGTAATTTTTGGTTAGATATTGGTTAGATTAATATTTTTTTTCTTAAAAAAGGAAAACCTGAAAGGAAATGACCATTTTTTTTTTATTACACACTAGTACTTTTTTGTAATGCTTTTGTTTGGGGGGAGGCTGTACAGTAGCTAGTTACTAAAGCTATTAATTAATCATTTTCAGATTCTGGAAGTCCTGATATATTCCATCTCTCTCTATTTTAAAGGCCTTTTGTTTCATCATAATTCAGAGAATTTGAATGTAAACCTGTATGGATGATGACTGCCTTATTGTTTGTTTGGGGATTTTTTGGGGATTTTTAATGCATTTATGTGGTTTTTGGGGAACTGTCAGGTATTTTCCATTAACTTTTTAGCAAAGCATGAGCCTTTATAAACTGGCTCAGAACTGAGCGTGGTAATGTGATGTTCTGTGTTCCTGAATTAACAGGGCTTGTCCAAAGGCAGCGTCAGTGCATTTCACATGCTTAAACTGCCTAAAACCCAGTCAGACTGAACAGATGGAGGAAGGGTCTTTCTTTAGCTGAATAATAAAATTTGTTCTATATTCTATAAAATAAGGCTTTATTAAAAAGAACAGATGACAGTTGGTCACCTCATGTATTGAGAACTGAGTATTGATTTTACAGACGCAGCATAAGCCAGGCACTGCCTCTGTCTGCTTCTGAAATGGATGTTCTTTTCTCTCACTAGCGCGTGCTCAAAGGATTAAAATTGTGGTGTTTATTCCAGATTTTTATACGATAAGCAGCTTTTTCCTGTTGCCTTTCCTCATGCTGGATTGTTTCAGTTAGAGGAGCATTTCAGGTGCCCCACTGTGCTGGCCAGAGCTGGTGCAGCTGTGGTGCTTGACTGAGCAGAATCAATCCTACTGTTCAAACAGAACCCTGGGGAAAGTGGGGGAGAATCACAAAATTTCCAGTGGATGTAGCTCATTGCTGCAGGCCTGTGCAGCGCTCTGCTGAAACACTGGAATCAGTTTTACAAGAGCCAGATATTACCGAAGTGGGTTTGTTTTGTTCCAGGCTTTGCTGATTAATTAAGGAAAACAGGCATGGTTGTGTGCATCTGAACTTGTTTTGTTTGTTTTTCATATCAATGTGTGTTTGGAGAGTTGTTATAGATAAGCAAGTATTACACTAATGAAATAGACTTGCATTTATCTCAGTTATGATAACACTTGCATTGCTAAGAATGGCAGAATCTTTTGTCTCGAAAGCATGAAATTGCAGGAGCTGTGCCCTTCACTCTTTCCTTAGCTGCCAGGGTAGTGGTTTAAGACTGTTTGGTAAAGGCTCCAATGAGCCTTGCACACATGAGGGGAGGTGGGAATGAATCTTCTCTCCTGGTGTAAGTTCTTTAGTTGAAGTTTGGCCCTTGTGGAAGGGGAGATGGGCAGTACTTCCTCCAGGTGTCGTGTAAGAGGAGAGTGGGTGCCATCACTCAGCTTTGTCTCCGTGTGATGGGTATGCAGTTTGTGGAATGACTGAAGAGTTAATTTCTGGGTCCCAGCTGTGTTCATGGGGGGACACATTGCGAGGCTGAGGCCATGTGGGGCATGTGCTGGAGGCTGGAGCTCTTGCAGACACCTCACCTTGAGGAAAGGCACAGAGCCTTCAGTGTGCTGGCAGCTGAGGACTGGCTATCAGAGCCTCAAGTGTCTTCAACAGAGTGCATTTGGACCCAGGTCAATTTTATGCCTTATTTTTACAGTCTCATGTTAAATTAAGCCGACTGGATAGATTCCCATGTGATACAAGATACTGCTGTGGAGGCACGCTGTGGCTTCCTCTAGACTGTAGGCAGCTCTGAATCCCTTCTGAGCAAGAGGATTAAGCCTTCTTTTCAAAGTACAGAAAGAAGAAACTTGTAGCAAATAACTGTGGTTGGGAGAGGGAAGTGAAATGTCTTTTTAACTTACTGGAATAAATGATAATTTTTATGCTTAGGATTTGACTGCTTGAATTTCTGTCCCCAGTCTGCCAGAGTCATTCTCCTGCCGTGCAATAGGTGCACAACATCTCCACAGGGGCTGCTAGCATGGAAGGCTTTGAGTGGCTGACATCCCTTACCGTGACAAACAGTTAGTGCTTAAAAAGTGTGTGATTAAAATGTGTGTATCTGTTCACTTAGAGAAAGAAATGGTGTTTCTAGGAGTTTTATAGCTTTACTGGTTAAAAACTTGTCTGTTAAATTCATCTAAGTAACACTGAAGCATTAAATACAGCTTCATTTACTGAAGTGTGGATATACTTTTTCAGTATATATAAACTATTTTTTTGTTGTTGTTTGAGGGAAGGAGAGAACAAGCTCAGGCTTATGCACCTGTGGGCTTCAAAGAAAGTTTTGCTGTATAACTGTGTTTTGAGGCTTTTCTGTGTGAAATGAGAGACTTGCTATAATGAAGCCTGGGTATTCAAAAGCAACTGCCACAAGACGAGGACTGGGGATTTGATTTTAGCCACACAAATACGTCTGGACTTTTTCTTCCTTTTATTTGTGATGTTGCTGAATAACAACCCCATTTATGAAAAACACTCCTAGGGGTTGTAGCCATGTTGGGAGAGACTCTCCCAGCATGGAGCTGCTGGTGGAGAGCATCTGGAATAGGAAGGTCTGTGCCTGGGGCAGTTGACTTTGTCCAAGCAGGACACCACAAAAATACACACTTTACTAACTTGGGCCCTGAAAATTAAATTCAGTTTTGCTGCTGAACCGCATTCTCTGGCTGTGATGGGTGTGACTGATGCTGGTCTGGCTTTGTTACAGGTTAGGGAAGGGTTACAGGGTGCCTCATCAGCCCTTTCCTGCCTGCCTATGACATCTTTAGACTCACAGAAGAGTTTGGGTTATAAAGGAACTTAAAAACCATCTCATTTCAATCCCCTGACATGGCTCAGACAATTTCCACAACACCAGGTTGTCCCAAGCTCCATCCAACCTGGCCTTGAGCATGTCCAAGGATGGAGCATCAGCTGCTTCTCTGTGTCAGTGCCTCATCATGCTCACTGCCTTTTTAGGAAGGCTTTATTAGTAAAATGGATGCTACTTCCAGTAGGCTTTTAAAAAGCAGTTTAAATGACTTTTCCCCTTCTCATTCCTTCTCTTTCCCGTCTTCTGCCACCTCTCTAAAAGTTTAAAGGACATGGTTCTGCTTTTAACACCTTCTGCACTGCTACAAGCTATATGCACGTATTTTTTTCACATTCCTTATTTTTCTTTAAAAGATCATCTTCACAATTGCATGAAATTATCTCCAGTGATAAATTTGATGAGATGCCATTTCACCTGAGAGCCTCCCAGTTGTGTGGGGTGTTTCCTTGGGCACTGCTTTGTGCAGTCTTGGGACCATCAGTCAGTGACAACTGAAACAGCATCTGGTGTCTCTGAACATCCTGATGAACCCGGGATGGAAATGAGAATTTGCAGAGAAACAAAGAAAATTGGAGTGGCACCTCTTGAGACAAGATGCAAAGGCCATTTACAACCTTTTGTGCAATAATTGTTTCTGATTCTTAGCAGTGACTGATAGTTGTGATCTTTCTGCCTTATTGATGCTTTGGTACTGCAGTTCTGCTCCTGCAAGTACTGTCCACATGCTGAAAGTGCTTTTTTTAAAAAACAAGCTTCCAGAAAGCTTATATATTGTGCATTTTTTGTATGCTTTATCCTGTTTGCAATGTCTCTGAGTTTTAGAGTTGAAATTGTAATATATGATTGCTGTTAGATAAAGAAAAAAGTCATTAAAACATTTCCACAAAGCTAATTTTGTGTGCAAAAAGAGAGAACAATGTAATGTTTTATGAACTGTGACCTTTGTGCCTTGAAAGATGTATAGGGTGTATTTCCTAATGGATTCCTGACAGCAGGGTAACTAATGAAATCCTCTGGCAGTGGAGTCCTTGGTGCCTAATAGGATATGAACTCCTTGTGTGGCTGCTTCAACAGTCTGGTTATTTCTGGTAGTGCTCTTCTATGGTTTTGCAGCTACCCAGGCAGGGTTTTTGTCTTCAGTGGGGCCAACTGGAGAGTTTCTCCTTCCCTTTTCTATCAAGTTTACAAAAAATTGAGAAGTGCTTTGTTTTCATGTATCACTACCCTGATTCACTCGCTGAATGTATTGTGGAACATATTTTCCTCAAGAAGAAAAGGCTGAAAATCGACCTTTGCATGTGTTTTTGACAGCCACTAGAAATAACAAGAAAGGATGAATTTTCTTACTCGTACAATCACACAGTAGTTGGTGTTAGAAAGTGACCTTAGAGCCCATGCAGTGCCACCCCTGCCATGGCAGGGGCACCTCCCACTGTCCCAGGCTGCTCCCAGCCCCAGTGTCCAGCCTGGCCTTGGGCACTGCCAGGGACCCAGGGGCAGCCCCAGCTGCTCTGGGCACCCTGTGCCAGGGCCTCTACACCCTACAGGGCAGAATTTGTCCCATAAAAGAATTCTTGCTTTTCTTGAGTTCATTAAGTTGGTGCAAGATACCAAACTCTCAGTTCTGTCTGTATTTTTCTTGGATGATACATTCTTCACTGATCAATAATCTGGTGACAGGGAAGTGTTTAGTTGTGTGACTGAAAAAAATGGATGGAATGTCAATTAGTCATAGACGTCTAAGACAGATGAATATTTAGTCACGGAAGCCTGTTCACCTCTTTTTAAGGTGTTCAGTGAAAACAAAAAAGGTTAAAAAAGAAAAACTATTTCTAAGGTTGCTTGTGGACCAAAGTTTTAACCTCCCTCCCCCAGCCTGCTCCCGAGGCAGGGTTTATACGTTTCAGTAGGCGTTATGTGTATTCTGTTTTTTTAAGATGTGATGTACTTTGAAATGTAGTAACATTCCCAGAGCAGAAGCTTTTATTCTTAGGTTACCCAAAATTCCTATGTAAATTTACCTGCTTTAAAAGTAATGGCGTGCACTGATCATGCTGGGATGGTGGCAGGTCTTAAGAATCTGGCACGATCAAAGTGAACACACAATTTTTTTAAATTGATGAGAGACATTGAAAGCAACACTGTAGCTGTGTAGAGTATGCAGCAGTGTGTAAGCCTGCACTGGGGCTGTAATCCCCATAGGGGCAATCTCAGTGCAAAATCAGCATGTTTGCAAATATATGTATTTTTGTAATATAGATAAAGAGTTGGTGGATCCAGGGCTTGACTTCTCCTTAACTTTAGATAGGAGGTGAAAATATATGCTCAAATGCTCCTTTGCTTTTCAGAGAATATTCTGGTAATTCTGCTTTTCTTTATGAGGCTAACTTAAGGAGCATTGTAGCCTCTCTCTGAATGCAGTTTTTAGTGTTACACTTTGGCAATAGTTGATGTGGGATAAATCTGGGAACAACACTGCAAGTGGAGGGGGACTCCCTAAAGAGATGGCTGTGGACTGATTTGACTTGATTTAGGTTGCTTTGGTTTCACTGTTGAGTTGCTGTTTTCTTCCATATTCATGGCAAGTGTTTGCCTTTTGTTTTCTTGGTCTTTGTTTAAGGCTTGTCCCTAAGATGTATGTGAGCATTCCTTTAAAAGAGCACACACATGTACAATAGCTACCGTAATAAAGTATTTGAACAGGTGACATAATTACAAGAATCTAAATTTGTCAGTGTCCTCCTAAATTTAAGAACTAGTAAATGACATTATGGCAATGAGTATTATTCTTTGTTAAAAGGTGTTTTGAGGCATGTGGAGTTTGAAATTAATTGCAGTATGTGGCATTTATAATGGAATAAGTAATGTGCTTCCAGTAGATTGAATGATTTAAAAAAAGTACTGAAACTTCTTTAGCTTGTGAGTTCTCAAGTGCTTTCTTGAAAAAGTGCCTAGAGTCATTTAGGTGGTCTGTGAACTGGTCAGGTAGTTTTACCTAAGGCTTTTACAAACATCTTTACTCTGATAAATCAGCTCTCCCTTAGTGCTGTATGTGAGACTGTGCTGATCATTCACTGTCATACTCTAAGGTGCTAGAAAGTTAAGAAATTTGGGGTTTTAATTGTAATTGCAGCTCTAGCGAAGGCTGTACTAAAACTTTAGTTTCATTGCAGTCAATAAATTTTTCATGACAGTTCTAGTTTTGAAAGCTTCTGAAAACAAAGCTTTAAAATATTGTAAGTGAATCACTTCACGACTCACAAGTTTTTTTCCATCTTGAAAATGTCTGGGCTTTTCTATGGGATGGTAATCCATGTCTAGATCTTGATGTTTTGTTATTGTCACTTTTGTGATATTGAAACCATTGACTTTCATGAAAATCAGTTGAATCTGATGGCAAGAGAAATTCAGCCTCCTGCTGCAAAAAGTCCTTTGCTGAATCACTCTGAGCATCCTTTTCTGAGAGATCTAGAATTTAACTACAACTACTTAGAACCTCTTTGAGCTCTAACTTATGTATTTTTAGTCTTGTAGACTAAAATAGGGATACCAAATGGGTATCCCTATAATAAAGGGATTCCAGTTAACTAATGTCACAGACAATATTTTAAGGTACTCTACCTGAATTTTAGGCAAAATAACATGTTCTGGAAAAAGAATGCTATTTCCAGTAAATCATATTCTGTTTGTTTCAAGTGTGCTAACAGAAACTGAGTGGTCTCTGAGAACTTTCTCGTCTAGAGCTTGATGAAAACCAAGCTTTTGTCCCGATGAAAGGTGCTGCTGCTACTGAATCCCCAGGGAGGCTGCCCATTGCTCTAGTTCTGTGCACTGCAGCAGAGAAATCCCACAGATTGTTTCTATAATCAGGTTAATTGAAAGAGTGGAAAGGGTAAGGAGAAATTTTCTGGATTTATAGTTAAGGGAGAGTGAGAAGGACTGATGTGGCCTGTGCTGTGTCTTGGTAACCAGCAGTTGGGAGTCATGCCAGGGGCCAGTGCCTGCAATGCTATTTTAATAACATATTTTTACATGTGTATTATTACAGAGAATTAATATGTTTTTGTCACATGGAAACATCTAGTAAGAAAGGGATGTGATAAGAAAAATCTCTTCAGCCAGCCTTATCTCAGGCTGTTTTCAGGGAGAAAACTCCCTGACTCTCTCACGTGAATTTCTCCCACTCTAAAAAAGGTAATGGGAATTAAACACAAAAAAGAAGTTACCCTAGTGTTGTTCAGTTTTGTCCTTCTAAAGTTCAGTAGGTAAGAGCATTTATTTTTCACCCTATATTTCCTGGTTCCTTTCAGAAGCTGCACACTGGGACTGGTATTTTACCTGTATCACCTGCATAGTTGAAAGCTGGAAATACTGAACCCTATTCCAGGCAGAGCCCATGAGATTTTTAAAAGAAATTGGTTGTGTGTGTTTTTTTTAAATTGCAAAATCTTATTTTCATGTGAAATGTCTTAATATTGTGGTGCATGGTCTTGGTGTTTGGTGCTTGTAGGGCTGCAGATGTGTCATAGCAAGACCAAGGACTCCCCTTGGTTACCCACAGGGTGCACATCTGGGAGGTTTGTCAATTGAATCACAGCCCAAACATCTGTTGATTTGTTTGTTTCCTATCCTGTTTTTTTCTGTTTCATCTGAAACCATTTTTACTCAGGGTAATGTTCTGGAGGACCTAATGTGTAGTTAATAGATTTTTTAAAAATAGAAAAAATGACTAAAATGCCCCGTTGGGAATGAAGGGTCATCACAGAGCTTTTCATTTGATATCCAACCAAGCAGCCATGGTATTTAATCCGTCCTTGGAACAGCAGCCAACATATAAAAGCCACATTAAGAAAATTATTAGTTATATCCTCCTCTCAGTTTAATGGGACATCCTCTAAACTAATCTGTATGGGCTGTGGTGGCTTACTTTAAATGTGTGGGGTTTTTTTTTTCTCTAAGTTTTTAGTAAATAATGAGAAGCTGTCTGGGCTTTATGGGATAACTCATTGTGCTTCATCTGTTTATTTCCAGATAATTGTTCTTTGCAGTGGGTATCCCTATTGTAAGGGATTTCAATTACTAATGCCACAGAAAAGATGTATTCATTCTGAACAAACCTATTCCTATAATTTCTTCGAAGTTCTCTTTTAAGTAGTTAAGATCTTCTGAGTTACTTGAATTAAGAGGTGTTTTTTGTTCTGGATTTAAGTGCACACCTATTTTTTTGTAAGAGATCATTTATATTCTCTCCATCTGTTTTGCATAACTTTTTTAGCTTGAAATATTCCTGAATTTCTTTCTCAAGAGCCTGCAAATTAAGTTGAGTGAGGAAGTCTTTTCCTTGCATTACATAACAATTTAAATAAACTATTATGTGTCAAATAAAACTTTTATTATAATGAATACAAGGTGCATCATAAGACTTGGTTGTGGCAAATAGTACCCTGCAATTAATGAAAGATCTTCTGTCTGAAGTTAAAAATATGAAACAAAATCAAGCACATTCTTCTGTAACAGACAGTAGTTTTCAACTGTCGCAGAGAAATTGAAGCCATCTTTGGAGAAATGTATTCAGATATCTTTTTTTATCATCAGAAATGAAACTTGGACACAGAGGTGGCTGCAGATGTGTCTCCCTGTGTGGCCTCTGCATCTCCCCATTCTCCCTGATGTGCAGGGTGGGCTGGGTCATCTCCATGGGACCAAGCTCTGTCTGTAGGGCAGCAGCTTGGGAAGAGGGGTCTGGCCAAGCAGGAGGCATGGGGCAGAGCAGGAAGGCAAGGATTAGTTGGGCTGCCTGCTGTGAAATCTCTTGGTTTAGCAATACGTGTGTGGGTATTTGGGGGATGGGAGATATAAGCCGTGATGGGATCAGTGGGTGGGGATGATGGCCACGAGGCTCCTGGTGGCCCTTTGGGCACTGCCCTCCTGCTCTGTTAACTGACATGGGCAAACAGAATCATAGACATATTAAGGTTGGAAAAGATCTCTTAAGACCATCAAGTCCAACCATCCCCAGCACCACCACCATGTTCACCACTAGACCATATCCGTAAGTGCCAAATCCATGCATTTTTGGACACTTCTAGGGATGGTGTCTCCACCACTGCTCTGGACAGTCAGTGCCAGGGCTGAGCAACCATTTCTGTGAAGAATTTTTTCCTAATATCCAACCTAAACCTCCTTTAGTGCAACCTTAGGCCAATTCCTCTTCTCCTTTCTCGTTTGTTGCCTGGCTTGTTACGCATAACTTGTTGTATGAATAACTTGTGTTTTTTGTTGTAACAGAGCTTCTTGTAAAGCGTGGCTGCAGGTCAGGCTGCCATTAGGGCCTTTTCTTCCCATGCCCAAGTTGTTCCTGCACAGACTGTTGCTTGGTTGCCTGTGGTATTGAGGAAGAGGATGATTCATAGGAGAGCGTTCCTAATGTTCTTTCCTCTCAAAACTCCTGTGAATGTAGATGGAGAAATGCAGTGAAAGCTGGTCATGGAGAGCTCTGTCCACATGCAGAGGCACAGTTACACAATGTGGGCATGAAGAACAACAAGAGCTGTTGTCTGCAGCGAATTTAGGGCAGCGAAACCATGAGTGGTGGAGAACAGCGAGCTTGGCATTCCACACCAGCATAGAGAGCAAAGGGGATGGAATTGTCCCAGACACTGATTGGTCTGCTTGATCCCAAATGTTTGCATAACATTCAGTACTCTTTGGACACAGCAGAGGGAAAATGCAGCTCAGGAAAGAGTTAATCAAGGTCTTAAGATGAGTGAACCATGCACTGCCTCTGCCTTGTCGGGCGTGCCAGGGCTTTCTGCCCAGCTGGTTTGCCATGGGCAGGTTATCCTTAAGGCTCTGCAGTAGCCTGGAACCTGACACACACCCAGTTGGTGTCAGGTTGAATTTAGCTACTGCTGGAAATCATGCTGCACTGATTGGCTGTTTGGGTTTGGGGTTTTTTTCTGGGAGGTAAGTAATAAAGTAAATGTCAGTGCAGTGGAAAATTGAGATGGCACTCCAAGTGTTTTTCCAGGGAAGATAAGGGAAATGAATGGATGCGTGCAAGAAGGGTGACTCAGGGACTCAGGATGACGAAGGGAGGGGAGGAAGAAGGAGTTTAGATGTATTGGGATGGATGGTTGTGGAAAGGGACAAGCTCACAGTTTGGAAGCTGCCAGCAGAGCAGGGATACCTTCTTATCCCCCTCTCTCCTGGGATGCCTGAATCCTCTCCTGGTTCCTTCACCTAAGTGGAGCTGGTTTCAGTCTTCAATGTGAGATGGGGCTTGGAGGATTTCTTCGCTCTGGGTAGCATTTTGCCTGAATTACTCTTTCTCCTTTTGCATTACATTTGGAGTGAGTCTTGGAGAAAGTCCTTGCCCTTTCTCTGCCTTACAGGTGGGATGCTGGATCGGTGCTGCCCTTCAGCTGCTGCTCTGAGGAGCACCTTTTGTGTCTGCCTGGCCACCTGCCTTGCCATGGTGGGCAGGGACAGCAGGCACCACATGCATAGAGCAGTGGGCTTGGAGGGAGATGCACACAAGTGGGCTGGCCCAAGTCGCTGGGAGAGGAGGATGCAGAATCTCCTCTGAGGTGTTTCTTTAGGAGGGATGTATCTAATTGGGATATATGAGCCTCTTCAGGCCATTCAGCAAAGCTGTTTCTGTTAAAGGATTAATATCCCAAATGCTGCAGTGCCTGTAGTCTTTCCTGAATTTTCCTTCTAACTCGAGTGCCTTGTCCCATGGATCTAAGGCAGAGCCAGTGCACCAGGACCCAAAAGGTTTTCCAGAAAACGAGTCAGAGCTGTGTTGTGTACCTGGTCCCACAGGTAAGCTAAACCTATGGCTCAAAGTCTAGCACTCATGTTAACCTCAGCTGGTGCTGAGTGTTGCAGTGCAGTGTCTGGTTTTGAGATTAATTTTAATTAAGAATCTGTTGATGCTGGGGCTCTGCTCTTCCCAAAGCAGGGATATGTATCAGTAGGGGAGTTGTGAACCGTGAGCTCTGCTCTCAAATGATGTTCCCCAGCCTCATTGTACAAAATCTTAGGCACTTCCCTTGGATGACTGGCCACAGGCTATTGGTGCAAACCACTGTGTGCATTTCACTTCAAGGAAGATGTGGACTGGTCCTTCAGAATCTAGCATGTGTTTATGACAGCACAGAGAGATCTCAGGTGCGTGGCTGATAGTGAGAGATGGTTTGTCCATTTTAAGAATAGGATATGAAAAACAACCCAAACGCTTTCTTGAAGGAGGAGTTGAGTGAATGAGTCTTCATGGCCACAAGGTACAGGCTAATAATTAATTAGCTCAAAATGGAGCTTAGGCACATAGGTTAGAGAACAGGGAGACCTTTCTAACTAAGAGCAGTTAGACTTTGACAAATATTCCTTAGGCAGACTCACTGGAGCTGTGTGCAGGTCTGTCAGGAATAGTTCTAAAATCATTGTTCCTATCTTGGAGCAAGGGAGCAGACTGGTGATATTTCCTGGTGACTTCCAGATCCACTTGCTGCAATTTCCTTACTCTTTCCCATGGCATTGGTCAGACACTTAATGTCACAAGGTTTGCACTGACATTGATATGGCCAGTCCTGTGGACGCTGTTTTTTTAAACCAGCACACGGATAATGTAAGTTTGGTTTAGTTTGGTAAGGAGCCAGCCTAAACAGAATAGTCATCTCATCTTTAAACTGAGCTGTTGGCGAGTTCTATTTGCATTTATTTGATAAACAGTGGGTTGAACTGGTTTGAGATCGTGTAAGGCTTATGGTGCATAACTGCAAATAACAGCCAGTCAACAAAAATTGTCCCTGTTCTGCTGCAGAAGAATCAAGCACCTGAGAACTGCAGGGACTTGTCTGGGTGCAGAGACTGCCCTGACAGTTGTCTTCAAAATGGAAGAACATTTCATGAAGGGACACCAGAGTGAGTAAATGAAAGGAGAACCTTGCTTCTAAAGCAAGGCTGGACGTCAGCTCAGTTGGCCTGGCAAGCCAAGAGGTGTGTAATAACTGTAGAAAGGCAAAGGCATGGGAAAGGTGCTATAGGGAAGTGAGCTGTGAAGGCTAGAGGATGAATTTAGCTCGGGAAGGACTGGCTTCGAGCAAACTAAATGAGGAGGAGAAAAGGTTTTGGGCACAGTTTTGCTTTAACAGTGATATGGCAAGAATTCTAATTGTTTTAATATGAAGGTTGCTAAGTTTATGAACAAGATTGATTATCTAGCATGTCCTGCACTTGACCTTGGTTGCTCTCATGTAGGAGGCTTCCACAAGAAGCAGCTCTTTCTTCTATGACCTTGAGCTACTGCTTGTCTCTTTTTTCATATGTCAGGAACATATTGTCAAAGTTTTTAAGTTTCATCCAACACCTTGTACTAGTGCAAGGTGGAAACTTCAGAAAGAGAAATATTAAACCTCCTCCACTTTAATTTGCAAATATCTTTTTTTAAGTGCTCATATTGCTTCTGAATTGTGAGTTTTTTGCCTTTTTTTTTTTTTTTTTAAGATCTGTTGTATCCTGAGGTTGTGCCAAGTTTGCTCCTGCAGGAATCCTTCAGTTTTGAATTTACCAGTAAAAACAAAGATTTGTTTTCCAGAGAGTGCTTCCTATTTAAAAAGAAACAGGACAAAAGGCTCTTTTTCTGCTGATGAACCTTGTTGCCTCTAAGGTTGTGTTACACTTTTGTTGGAGTTGTTGGTGATGGCAGCATCGGTGCCTGGCCCTGGCTCTTGGGGGTCTTGCCATTCCTCTGGGATTCACCTTCCAGCCTAAAGTGATGGGGTCATATGTGAACTGATTTTGTCATCCTTACTTTATCAGATTTCATTGTTACAGCTGTGGAAGTGATAGTAGGGCACTCCAGTAGATGTTGATGTTGCCTGCTGACTTTCTGATCTTGTTTTAAATAGCCTACTAGTGGCGATTCT
>VXBQ01006864.1:33478-99793 GCA_013400175.1 Phainopepla nitens | reverse complement strand
TTTTTTTTTATGACAGGGTTAAAAAAAGGTTTTCAACCAGTGATTCTATGACTTAATTTGCAAGAGTAACTGGACATCATACAGAATCCTGCAGAATGAAGAAGCCTTATCTTGATACCTTCCAGAAATGCTGTGTCTGGGAGCATTTGCCAAGGTCACTGTTTGTAAGAGCATAGTCTTCCCAAGGATGCTGTATCGAGTGCCTTGCTACCTTCTGCTCAGCATAATCTGAAAGTGTCAAGCTACTGCAGATACAGTCACAGCATACATGGTGGGGTTTGGTTCATAGCAGAGGAAAAATGCGGCACTTAAATCTCAAAAGCAGTGAAGTGTTAATGTGTCATTTTTGACTCAGGCTAAAACACTGAGGTTAATGCTAGTTCTTCCACAAAACCTCATCTTGAGAGTAGATCTGTTCCTGGCTCAGTGTGTATTTAGTGAAGCAACCAAGTAAATAGACTAGAAGAAATCGTTGGTTATTAACTTAAAGTCGGTAAAGAGAGACAGTAGTAATAATAAAAGAGGAGCTGATCTGATTTGTTGTAGTGGTAAATCAGCTCTAAATTGATTACTGTAGTATCATTATGTTGAAAGGGTTTTTTTTTTTGTGAAATAGTAACACTTTATTGGAAAGATTATTAAACTATTACTGTTTTTACTAGGCATTATTTTAACACACAGTCTGGTTTCTATAAGGACACAGAATGAGTGTGTGTTTGCCCTCCTCCCTTCATGACTTTCCGTTACAGTAATAGAATTGCTTTTCTTTCTTCTTGGTATAGCCCAAAATGAAATGGAAATGGTCTTGCTGTTGTGGCCAAGGTTTACAGTTGTGAACCATCTCATCAATCACACCTGCTTTCCTTCCAAATGTTTCCTTTGGCAAGAACATCTGTTGAGGAGAATAGCATTATTCCCTAAGGCACCATTTTCCATATGCTTCCATTTCAGGATAAAATTAAACCAGTGGACCTTGACAGTTTTTGTAACCAAGAATGGGTCCTTGTGCTTCTGTTAGTAGAACACGAGCAGTATTATTTAATAATGGCATGAATCACTTCCATTGGTGCTCTTCTGGAGAGTAGTGCTGGCTGGCTGTGAGTGGAATCGTTCTTTGGCACAGGAAGCAGATGGTGTTTAGTCAGAGAAGTGTCATATGTCCAATCTGGTGCTGCCTGGCTTGCTGACAGGATATTGGTTTGTGGAATGAAGAGCTTGGAGGTATGGTTACCACCAGAAGGAAGAAAAGAGGGCTCTTGTATATTTCTTGTGAGGCTAGTAGAGCTGTCAAGTGCCCAGATTTCCATGGGCATCCTCTTGATGAGTCTGTACATTTTGTGCAGGAAATTGAGGTCTCCCTGCATGGTTGGCAGGGATCTGAGGTGAGTGGGCAGGCTGTGCTCAGCCCAGTTCTCAAGTGTGGGCTTGTTAATTTATTGTACGTGGACCGTAAGTCCAGCCTGCTCTGGGTGATGATGCTTGCAGGGTGGGCTCAGGCTGGCATCTCTGCCTCTCTGGAGATGGGCCTGTGTGGAAGCTGTGTGGAGAGGGACAGCCCGGGTGGGTTCAGGCTGGTGGTCATTTCTCACTGCATCTCTCTCCTCCTGCAGAACTGTGACCTGGCAAAATTAGCATCTGTGAAACCTTTTGTGATCCTGGTGTGGATGTGAAGGGAGCACTAAGGCGGTGCACAACTTTAACTGTTATAAAGCTTTTGTTTGGAAAGGAATATGAAGGCCCAAAAATCCCTGGCAGCTTTCAGGGAGTGAAGCCCATTGATAGTGTGTGCACATGAGCATAAACAGCTGCCAAATTGCACAGTGACATAAAACAAACAAACAAAAACACACACAAGAAACCCACACCACCCTTTTGTTTAAACTGTGCTTTCTGAACTTTTTCAGTACCTTCCCCCAGCTACACATTAGCATGAGCTGTGAAGAAAAGCTCAAACTGCTATTCCCGACTTCAGCTTCCAGACGTTCAGGTGGACTGAAAGTGCTGTGTGTGCCTCGTACTTGGGTACAGTCCATGGCAAGTGAGCATGTGGCCTTGGGTTTTAATGTGCCAGTGAGTTTTAAAGACAACCCTGCCCTCCTATGTAAGCTTTTAAGGCATTTTCATGCCTTGTGCTATTTATCATGGTATCTTAGCTGCATTTCCTTGGCAATATTAAAAAAGGATCTATTTCCTGCAAGGTCCTATCCTACAATCTTTCTTTTTCCCAGGGTGAGGCAGGTACTGGGGGTGCATGGTTAATACACTGCTTGCTTTTTTTCAGCCTACGCTGCAGACATCTGTACTTTTGTTTTTCTGTATAACTACCATTTTCCCCAAGACTGCACAATAACTTGTTGACTGATGAAGCCCTTTCATGTACTCACCTGTCACGTATCCTGGGGACTGTGGGAAACACAGGATTTAAATTCCGTCCAGTGAGCGTCCGTTAGTGCTGGTGATTCAAAAAGTCTTACTCTAATTGCAGGTTCTCTTTCACTAGTAATTAAGCTGTTGTTTCACTGTAGGAGAAAGCTTTTATTTTATGCAGTCACAGGGACCTCAGAGAGACCAGTCTTTGCAGTCATAAATGAGCATATTGATTGGTCTTTATTAATAGATCTCTCTAAGGAGAGATGAAGTACCTGAATTTTGTAAAGTTAAAAATATAATCACAAAGCCTTTTAAAGACACATGGAAACTAGGTGTAGTTCCTGGGTCATTTCTCCAAACTTCTAGTCATGTTTTTTTTGTTTTTTTTTTATGATGCTGTGTTTTGTTTTTTAAAAAGTTTCACCGAGCAAAGAGATCCATCTTCAGAGAAAAAAATTAGTTATTTTTAAAAATTTCTTAGCGAAAATGTGTACCAGTTAGGTTATTTATGGATTGATGGACTGAACCATTTTAAGATGCATTGCACCCAATGGTTCTGCAATCCTACATTTTGCTGCCAATGCAATTTTCTTTAAAAAAAAACAAAGTAAAAACAAATCCAAGCAATCAAATGAAGTGCTGTTCACTCCAATTAATATGATATGTATATGCACTACTGTTTTTTTTCTTCAGATGTTTGGTTTGATGAGATTTTAGTCCTTTTATTTACTGAAATTGATAGAGGATAAATCCTTCTCTTGGGCTGTCTCGCTGAGGATGGGTTCTTCAGTTCCATAGTACTTGTTGGTGTGCCTGACGTCAAACAGCAGCCAGATGGAAAGGACTTTTTGTTTGCTTTGTGTAGGTGCACGTCACGGTAGCCAAGAGTGGAGTCATCCCTATAGATCCCCCTCTTAAGGGAGTTAGGAAAGTCAGCTTTTGCATTTTTTTCTTGACAGATAAGGAAAGAGAGAGAGCAGAAAGCAGAAGGTTTATGTATGTTTTTCTTACTTGTATTGGAGTTTATTAATGTAGGAAACAATATGTGATTAAACATGCAACATACCCTTTTTGGCAAATAGCCTCTGTAAACACTATCTTCTTGCACTACTCCATGAAATCTGAGTATGAAGCTCAAACTACCAGGTAGTTCTTTCCCATAACCTAGTTTTCCCATTTGAAAGCCTTTTGAGTTTTCTTTAACCGTCTGGATCCTGGACTGTATCACCAGCCGATCAAGGGAGAGGATTTTCCCCCTCTGGTGTGCTCTGGTGGGACTTTGGGCACTACACCCAGCTCTGGAGCCTCTACATGAGAATGGTGTGGAGCTCCTGGAAAGTCCAGAGCAGTCCCTGGACCTACCCCCAGGGCTGGAGCCCCTCTGTTCTGCAGCCAGGCTGGGAGAGCTGAGGGTGTTCACCTGCAGAAGAGAAGGCTCCAGGGAGAGCTGAGAGCCCCTTCCAGGGCCTAAAGGGACTCCAGGAGAGCTGGAGAGGGACTGGGGACAAGGGATGGAGGGATAGGACACAGGGAATGGCTTCCCACTACCAGAGGGCAGGGATAGATAGGACATTGGGAGGGAATCTCTCACCCTGTGAGGGTGGAGAGGCCCTAGAAGAGGATTCCCAGAGCAACTGTGGCTGCCCCATGATCTCTGGAAGTGTCCAAGGCCAGGTTGTACAGGGCTTGGAGCACCCTGGGACAGTGGAAGGTGTCCCTGCCTGTGGTTGGGGGAACAAGACCATATTTAAAGTCCCTTCCAACCCAAATAATTCTGTGATTCTGTTCCTGAAATCTTTCAGAAAATTAAATGTAGTATTTCCTGATTATTGTTGCTTTCCATAGAGTCTCTGTCCAATGTTGTTTGTTAAATACAGTCCATGTAATAATTCTTGCATCACATTATGAAATCCATACTGCTATAGGCCACAGATTTTAAATTTCTAAACAGCTGTGATTAAGGAGTTTGAACACACCAACTCATAAGGAATGTGTCTGTGCCCACCAGTTATGAATCTGCAAGTATGAGACAGGGGTTGTTTTGGTTGGGTTTTTTTGGTTTTTTTTTTTTTTTTTTGCTATCCAGTTTTCAAATTCTTGTCATGATGGGCTGCAGGGACTCCTATCATGCCTATCACTCACATTTGTTTAGATTTGAGGTTGCTGACTTCATTTTTCATAGGTAGTGTCTAGCCAAGATTTGAACTTTCTTGTTTGCATTTGATAACAGCCATTTGAATCAGTATTTTGGGCCTGTAGCCAAGGTCATGTGTCCCATAACATAACTGGGGCTGTAAAAGAATGGTTTCACAGTTTTCCAAGTCACAAAGTACCTCTGTGGTTTGTAAGAGTTTCTTCAATGAATCTGGTAATCCCTGACACTCTCAGAGAAACTGTGCAGCCTGAACTCCTCAGGCACGGACTGTATGGTCCAGTGGTTTACTGCTTCTCACAGCTCATCCTTACATCAGGGTCTGTGCTAAGGGGCATAGTGCTCTCTGCACTGGGGGCTGCTCTTCGTCAGTAGGAGGATACCTGAGGCTCTGCTGGGATCAGTCCATGACCAGGCTGGCTGTCCTGCATCCCCAGCTTTGTTGGGATCAGTCCATGGCCAGGCTGGCTGTCCTGCATCCCCAGCTTTGTTGGGATCAGTCCATGGCCAGGCTGGCTGTCCTGCATCCCCAGCTTTGTTGGGCTGCTCACATGCAGTTTACCTGAGAAGCTCAGTCCCTCTTTGTGACCTGTCACATTTATGCTGCAACACTCTCCTAATTCTTTCTGAAGTGTAGCATTTGTTATTAGTGATGAGGTTTTTTTCCACAGTTCTTTGTAAAAAGGCAAATCACTTTGCTAGAATAAAACCTAAGCCCTGCAAAACCTCATGAAAAATCCTCAAGGATGTGCATTTTTATTGCTTACCCAATTTTAAATGAATTTATGCAAACAAATATTTTCTGTTTCATTACAATTCTTAATGTGAAGCAAATGCATTGCAAAAATCTGAGTTTATTATGTCAATGTTATTATATTTATCAACCCAAACATATAATCTCCTTGGAAAATGGCCCAGATCTGTTTCTCACATACCCATGTTGATGTTACTCTTTCATGCCTTGCTGTCCAAGGGATGGGGAGTTCAATGTTTAACTATTAGTGTGTTTTAGTTGACAAGCTCCTGTTATTCTTTTGAGCAGGGCTATAGAATGTCAAGCTTTGCAGGAGGGAAAAGCAAGAAAAAGGAACTATTTTGTTACAAATGGGATGCTTTCAGCTTAATTCCTAACCATTATAGGAGATTGTGATGAATGTATCCTGTCTGAGAGTGCAGCATTTGCCTTGGAGTGTTTTCTAACAGGTTGTCAAGTGGTGTTAGGAATGCACCAGAAGTGACAGCTCCTTTCAGCGCTTAGAAAGGTTCAAAAGGAAGACATTTCTAAACTCCAGACACATAGCTCTGTTAAATATTTAGGAGCTGGGATACTCCAGTCTGAAGAGTGGCTTTGTGACAGTGAAAGGTCCCTCTCCCCTCACTTTCCCAGAGCTTTGCAAGCATTGCTGCAAGAAATGCTTGTCCAGTCTCTTGAGTTGTTACAGCAGTTGGGCTACTTGCCTTTTCCTTTGTTTCCACACTATATTCTTCCCACTCACCTTTTCTTTTGAATTTTACCTCCAGCAGCAGCAGTAAGCAGTTGGTGCCCTTAGGTGCTGCCTGCTGTGGAGCATGGCTGGAACAAGAGCAGAGTGTTCCTGGAGCAGCTTCAGGGTGTCTGAGGCTCATGACTTTTCAGGTGCAGGAGTTTATAGAATCATGGAATCACAGGATGGTTTGGGTTAGAGGGGATCTTAAAGCTCATCCTGTTCCACCCCTGCCATAAGCAGGGACACCTTCCATTAGACCAGATCACTCCAAGACCTGTCCAACCTGGCCTTGGACATTTCCTGGGAAGTTGGGTATTTGCAATTATATGGCCCTCTGCAAGGATGTTCTTTTCAAAACAGAAAGAGCAAATTATTTTAGAGGAATATTTTCCTGTATTTCTCCTCAAAGTTCCCCAGCTATAACTAGAAGCAGGTTGGGATGAGAAGAGGTTTCCATACTGCTGGTTAGGGTGCTGCTCTTCCATAGATCTCCAGGGTGCACTGAGGAGCTCCTTATCCTTTTTCTGTGTGCATTAGAAATGCAAAATATGGGCACAGAAGCATTAAATGACTTGGTGTAGGAGACTCAGCAAGCTGCACTGTGAGGGAAGAACTGAGAAAGTTTCTCTCCAGGATCCATTGAGCCACTTTTGGAGTTTTGAGATCTGTGCAAAGACCCATCAGTTTTCTATTTTCTAGCTATTTTACATTCCTATCCCTCAGTATAATTAAGTTCAGTATGTCTGTATAAAGGCACATATGAACTTGGTCAGTCTTCCATGTTTTGTGGAAACGGGGACATAAAAAGTTCGGAGGTGCTGAACTCACACTGAAGGCTGTGTGGGCAAGTTTTCCATGCTTGCCTGGTACCACGACAGTTCCTCACTGGGAGTAAGATAAAATGTGTCCAGCTCAATAAGGTGTCAGTCACTGGGGTGATAAAAGATGTGGATGGTACAAGATGTTCTCCTGCACGGAGCTCGAGGGTGGCTGCTGCAGCTTTGGCCAGCAAGACTGATGATGGTGGTGATGAAAGACCTCATTGTGATCTGCAGCTTCCTCCTGAAGAGAGGGGGCAGGCACTGATCTCTTCCCTGTGGTGACCAGTGATAGGACCTGAGTGACCAGCATGGAGCTGGGCTAGGGCAGGTTTAGGTTGGATATCAAGGAAAGGTTCTTCCCCGGAGGGTGAGGCTTCCCAGGGAATGGTCCCAGCCCCGAGGCTGCCAGAGCTCCAGGAGCATTTGGACATCGCTCCCAGGGATGTACAGTGTGGGATTGCTGGGGTGTCTGGGCAGGGCCAGGGGTTGGATTCAAAGATCCTTGAGCGTTCTTCCCAACTCAGGGGATTCTGTGGTTCTGTGCCAAAGGGGATCCTCCTCATGCTTAGTGCTCTCCTGGGCTCAGCACAGAATCAAGTGAGGAATGGCTTTTTAGTGCTGCTTTTACGTGACACAAGGTGATTTTGTTAAAAGAGTGGTCACATTAGAGGTATATTCATGGCTGTGTAGGAAAGATGATTTGAGGAACTCTGAAAATCTCACCTACAGTTTGCTTCATCTGTCTGGTTTGGTGGGGAATCTTGGGGTGTTTTGTGGGTTTGTGGTAGTTTTCTTACTAATTTGAACTTCTTTGAGGTAGTTTCCTAAAATAAATGTACTTATCGTGTAATTGAAGACTGACAACCCACCCTTCAGGGACGTCATTACAAAGCCTGAAGGGCTGTTCCTAAGATCCCTAAGATGGGTATCTCCTAGGATTGATAAGGCTGCCTAACCTGGGGTTCACTAACAAGTGCAACACAGTCCAAGGGCTTTATCTGGGAGGCAGAAAATACATGTTCTACTCTCCATCCTGCCACAGAGGGTAGGAGGAAACAGGGGAGCAAGAGAAAGCAGCGTTTGGCTTGGAGAGTCTCACTGGGGGAACTGAACTGGGGAGTACCATTCCTAAACCATGGTCTCAGACCTACTGAGCATCCTACTGCCTGCTTAGGGCTCCTGGTGGACTATGATTAATTCACTGGTAAGAATATTTCACTTTCAGAGTGTTCTACAGATTGAAGTATGCAATTGCTGGGTAATAACAAGATGGAAAATGGTAGCAATAATGGGAGAAAATGATGTTTTCTTCTTAGGAAGATGGGATTGAATGCTGCTCCAAGATTAAATTTACCACAGCAAAGCTAAATCAAACTTTGCTTGTTCTGGTAATTCTTCATGCTGTGTTAATTTTGGTTGGTGAAGCTCAATGGCCAAGGGAGCATTAATGTCCACATGCTGTTTCATAACATTGGGTAAATAACAACAGTTTTGGTGCCTTCTATCAGGCTGCAGAGGGTGGTAGGGCTTCTCTGGCAGGGTCTCTGGTGGGCAAGGGGTGGCATCTCTCTTCTTTAGGAAAAATACCGTGTCTGTGTAGCAAACACACAGCAAAGAGAATCCATAGAATCCTTGAATGGTTTGAGCTGGCAGTGAGATCACAGATCATCTTCCAACCCCCATGACCTTCCACTAGACCAAAAAATATAGGGGGGATTTCATACCTATGCAATAAGTTAATTTGCAAACTGCCCTAGAGTAAGGAGGTGAGATGGAAGAAGCACAAATGGGGTGGCTTCTCCCAGCACACAAGCACTCTGCTGCTGGGCTGGTGCTGAGACAGGTTTTAATGGTCACAGTACACCAGGAAGCACATCCCTTTAAGGACAGTGGATTCTTTCTGGCTCCTTCCCCTCCATTTCCACCTCTCTGAAGGTGGTTTTATAGGCAGCAGCACTGAAATATCTCTCTGCACTCCTGCTGTGGGCCTGCCCAGGATGGAGCCTCGAAGGGATGGCTGGAGCATCCCTCCTGTGCTGACAAGTCCGACACTGGAATGAGGGTAATTTACCTGCCCAGTTACTGTGTTTGTGGGTTATGGGAAGTAAGTGAAGCAAAATGCTTTTAAAAACGCAACCAATTGTTGCTTAAACTTCAGTAAATGCTGGACTCAGAAGGGATTCCAGAAAATACTGAAACACCAGGTTGTCATGACATGCCTGAAGTGGTTGTTTTGCGTTTAGGACCTTTTCCTTTCAGAGGGGATCTGGTGTCGTGGAGCTTTTTTCACACATTGATTTCAGAGTTTCCTTTGAAAAAGATGTTCTGTGAGGCAAGACAGAGCTGTTTTGGTATGTCATCTGCAATCACAAGCTTATGTGGAGCCTGTGAAACACTGGTAATTACAGAAGTTAAGGAGGTGCTATCTGAAATTAATTGCTCGAGACAAGAAATTTTTTTGTTTGAGCATTGGTTGTCATGGTGTGGTTATGTTGGGAGGTTTTCACCTTTAAAATACACTCTGCCTGTGGTATTGGGAGGTTTTTGCCTCCAAAACCCATGCTCTGTTGCCTTTTTTGGGTGTGTTTGTGGCTCTTTTGGGATTGGAGATTTGGGTTATTGACTCCCCTTCCTCCTGCCCTTGCAGGATAAGCTGCTGAAGTTCTGAGGTTCAATAGATGATGTGAATCCCAGTGTTATTCTGCTGTAAGGCTTTGAGATGTGCCATAATCAATTTAGAAAGCAGCAAGCTATGATTGCATTCAGCAAAAAAAGCATGCTCAGCCTGTTCTACTGTGCCAAATTTAGCTATAAAGGTCTGAATTCAACTCCTAATTTTCCATAGATTTCTAGCAATGACTCAGGCAAGTAAGTAAATCTTCCTTGGCCTGTTCCATAGCTTCTGTTCACTGAATTGTGAGTATCCATGGGGGCAAGGAGTGCTTTTATGCCTTTGGAAAATGAGTTCCCCTGGGAAACCTCTCTGCGCTTCAGTAGCGCCGCTGACAAACAGCAGGCTGTAACTTTGCCGAGGGTGACTGGCTGAAGAAGAATGCTGCTGGATCCTGATAGGGAATGAAGCCGTAAAACTTTTTTCCTTGATTTGCAAGTTGTCTGATGGCATCTGCTGTTTGTTCACAGAGAGGGGGATTTTATTCTTTAGGAATGCTTTAAGCGATAAGTGCTCATAACTGAGTGTACGGGATGTGGGAATGAAAGGTCCTGGGTGCTATTAAACATTTATCACATAGGCAGGGTGATACTAAAGACATGGGGCGGGATCATGAGAGCAGAAGTGTGCTCCTGTCCATAAATCCATGGGAAACTGACAGGCAGTTCCACAGGAGACAGCTGGCAGCGGGTCCTGTAGCTGATTTCACACTCAATGCCATCTCTGATTAGAAGAGTAGTTGCAGTACATGAGCAAAAGTACATACTTGGAATGCAGATGTGAAAATTGAATGATCTGAACAGATGTTCATTCTGCTGATGTAGGTATCTGATTTCTGTCCCTGGGTCAGAAGTGCCTCTGGTTTTTCTTTCTTCATCACCAATGTGGGTCAGGCTTCTGCGTGATGGAGGTGAGCCCTGCCCTCGTTTCTGACCTAGTGCTCCTACTTGCCTTACAGTCAGGCCTCCATCTGTTCAAACTGAGACAAAATTAAATAGCCATCAGTATATGCATCTATGTCAGTTTAAGAATTTAAAAACAAAACACAAAACTCTCAAGAAAACAGTATTTATAGGCTAGCTGGAGACAGAAATCCTTCGAGTAGGAAGTAGGTAAGATATCCAAGTGCTTAAACTAGTTTAAAATTCTTTAACATTAATTAAAATTCAAGACTTTAAAAGGAGAAAATTAAAAAAATTCTGTGAAACTGCAAAGCAAGACAACTTTCTAGTTTGCAACAGCTGTGCTCCAGACCCTGCTCCTACATGGTTCTACGCATTAAATGTGAAAAATTTATGTAGTCTTATGTAGTCTGCAAGAACCTCTTTCTTGATGGTGGGGGGATGGAGTTGATTCCCAAATCTGTTTGCTCCTTGCAAGGAATTAGGCAAGAAACTTGATCTTGTTTGTTAATCTTGGAAATATTCTGAAGGCTCAGGTGAAAGCCAGTCTCCTGCTTGTATAATTTTCAGATCCTTAGTCAGAGCCCATATGTTACAACCTGGAGGAAATGATGCTTGGGGATGACTAACTGAACATGTTCCTGCTGTTAAATTGGGTGCCATTCCAGAAATTTAATTCAAAAGTTTTCCCTTTCCTTTTGTTAACATATTTACTTACTAATTCCTGTCTTTGCTGTTATTTTCCATAAGGAACTTAATGAAGGGATAAATTTTATATTAACAGAGAGAGGCTTTTTTTTTTTGCCCTCGCTGTGATGAGTAGGGAGGAGCAAAGAACATACATGTGTTGGATTAGCAGAAATTTGATTATAGATAGGATATTCACTTCCTTGTATCTTCCTGCTGCAAACGTCATGTTAATCCAGTTTAAATGAGTGTGGGATTTACCAGGATTGAGGCTGTAAAGTGCTAATTGGAAATTAATGGAATCACAGAATGGTTTGGGTTGGAAGGGACCTTAAATCCCATCTTGTCCGCCCCCTACTATGGGCAGGGACACCTTCCACTGTTCCAGGTTGCTCCAAGCCCTGTCCAGCCCAGCCTTGGACACTTCCAGGGATCCAGGGACAGCCACAGCTTCTCTGGGCACCCTGTGCCAGGGCCTGCCCACCCTCACAGGGCAGAATTTCTTCCTCACACCCAGATGATCTTTAGGGTCCCTTCCAACCCAAACTATTCCATAAGTCTGTGAATACCTTTCTTTGTCATGACCTTTCCAAACAATCCTGTTCTCTATCTTAAAATATGATGCCTGGAGGTTGTTTCAAGCTTACACACACTTCAGAATGAGGACATTTTGCCTTGTGTGGATTATATGATGGGGAATGAGTGTCTGTGACCCCAGTGAGGGTTTCTTGGGTTTGGATTAAACCCTGAGTGAGTCACGCAGTTAAACAGGTGTTTCTTTTGCTTCAGAGTAGAAAACACTTCGGCCTTTAAGCCCTTTCAGAATCAGGTTATGTTTTCACCAGCGACTCATGTGTCAGGTTCAGCCTGGAGGAATTTAGAGGAGGCTGCTTGAGCCCTGATGGCACCAGAGACCCCTCCCGTGGTGGAGACTGCAGCTGCAGGAGTGGCTGCTCTGCCCTGGCCCTCACCTTGCCTCTCCAGCTGGAAAAGAATGCTCAGATATCAATTTGATGGAAAAAAAATCCAGACTTTTTTCTACTGTAATTACAAATGAAACACACATTTGCTTTCCAGAATTGCTTTGTTGCAGTTGCCAAAATGATCCTGCTCGTAATAGGTAGAATATACAGAATATGGTTGTCTGCCGAAGCATAGTTTTAAAAGTTACTAATAAAGTAACAGTGGAAAAGTTCTCACAGTGCTCAGAAACCTGGAAATGAGAGTTAAGAACCATAGTATTACTTTTTTTCTGTATTAGAAAGTTTTTGCAAATCTGCTGGATCTGTGTGGCCATCTTTCCTTTTCTCTGCCAGCTCCCACTCTCCTCTTCCTGCCTTGAGCACAGAGATTTGCTCCTTCTCCTTCCTAACAGCAGTGTCTGATTTGTTCTACAGGTTTTAAATTAGAAGGAAACTCAGCAGTAGGGAGGAAGTGATGGATTTGAGAGCAATTCTCTGGCTCTTCTTGCCTGACTTGCTAGACAGCCTGGGTTTTTGTTGATTTTTTTTGCTTTAGAAGAAAGGCAGTTGGTGCAGAGCAGCAGGGGTGCTGCCTGGCTCAGCTGTGGGCATTCCGTGTGCTGCTGTCCCTGTGGGGCATGGGGGCTCTGGCTGCCCTGGGCACCCAGGCCAGATCACCACGGGCACCCTGCACTGTCCAGCCCCAGGGCTGCTGCTGCTGCTGCTTGGGCGGTGTTTGCTCTGATCCATGGATCTCAGAGGCAGCAGAGAACGCCCTGAACAGCCCCAGCACCAGTGGAAATGTTCCCCCCATGCACACACAGCACTGTGGCAGGGTTTTGTCATCCACCCAGAGCCAAATCACAGTTCCAACCCTATGTTTCCTCTGATGAAGTCTCCATGTGAAGGTGACTTGTTTGTAGCCATGGGAATTCTTGTTCCCGTCTTGAACCGTCTAGGTTTGTGGGTGAGGGCAGGCTGTGGAAATGACAATGGCTGATTCTTTTGCATCTTAGTCAGCTGTGTTCCCATTTAATTCACTCTGTGTACATAGGAGTGCAGCTCATACAGAGGTGCCTAAGAGAGCAAAGGAAGAAGTCTGAAGTTAAAATATGAACTACCTGATCTTGGTGATTAGTGAGCTTTTGGCTTTCTGAGTAAGAGCACCTTCTAAAGACCCCAAAAGCTCCATTTCTAGGGCAGAGGTGAGCATTGCTTTGGCCAAAGGGGGCAAACCAGACAGGCGTGAAGGTGGGGTGTGGGGTGGAACTCCCCTGCTGCTCTGTTTCATCATCCTCAGAGGTTGGAGCAAGTGTCAGGGCTTCCTGTTGGAGGTCTTCTTGTGCTGGTGAGGTCCAGGCAGCCCCAGAGCTTCTCCTGAGCCATGGGAGGGGCAGAAAGGCTCTGCATGCACTGGGCAGGGTCCAGCAAGGGCCTAGAGCTTGCAGGAAATGCCCTGAAATTCTCTAGAGTAGTAGTAGAACAGAGACTTTTTCATCAGAGTAGTAGAACATGACACTCACATTTCTCATCTAAAGAATTTCCATGCATAGCAGCCTATGGAAGAAGCTGAAGGACGGTTGGAAACACTTCCTTTACCAAATAGAAGGGAAAAGTCTGTAAAATGAAGAGCAACAAACACATAGAAATTTGAATGTGTTTGGGGTTTTTGGAAGGTGACATGGTTTTAATTTAGCCTGAGGTAAACAGGATGGGCTGTAGAGAGCCCAGCATGGTGAGCAGGGACTTTTAGCTGTTACTCTGTGCCAGAGCATCCCAGGAGCAACTGAGGGTGGTGGGAGCCATCTTAGCTGTGAGAACATCCATACCTGGAAATGGCATCCTGTGGGTGTTAATCTTTTGAATAAGGAGCCTCACAACACCCAAACATGAAGCAGTAGCTGAGCGTTGATCCACTGTGCCATGGGTGTGTTCATGGTGCCTGAAATATTAGTGCTGTCATGAGCATAGGCATCTCTTTGTCTTCTTGATACTGGATTTAGGCCGAGTGCCCTAGTTCATACACACTGCTGCTCTCTTACATAAAAGATTTTATAATTGCTCTTGACACAAGCATAAAACAAATCTAAAATTCTGAATACCCTGGCAATGCAGAGCCTTTATTTTTGTCCGTCACTAATAATAATGTCTCATTTTGGCTTATAGGACAGAAAACTCACAAAAGTAGAGAGGCAGAGATTTAAAGAGGAAGCAGAAATGTTGAAAGGTCTACAGCACCCAAATATCGTGAGGTTTTATGACTTCTGGGAATCCTGTGCAAAAGGCAAAAGATGCATCGTGCTGGTTACCGAGCTGATGACCTCTGGAACGCTGAAGACGTAAGTACTGCACTCCTGGCAAGAGGCTAAGAATAGCAGCAGACATTTATAGCAAAATCCTACTTTTGTATGCTGAAAAAAGCCATCTCCAGATAAAAGCAAAAAATGGAGCTGTTCTCTGGTGTCTGTCATTTGTCCCTGCATTTGAGCCGTGGTGATTTGATGAGCAGAATTTTGGCCTCCATCTCTTTATGCCTGCTTCCCTGTTTCGGTTATGCAACTCGAAGCTGTTCCTCTGGCATGTTTCTTCTTCTGCCTGTGACATTTGGATTTGTCAGGGTGTGTTTTGTGCTTGCTTTTGTGCTTGTATTTGCATGTTTTGTTAGGCAATTCAAATTGAATAGCGCCTGAATGGTAGAATCTCTTAGAAGCTGAAGGTGCTCTAGGTTATCTCCCAAACAATATTAATTAATAGCTTCTGGTACTGACAGGCTTGTTAAGGTTGATAAAAAGCAGTTGGCATGAATTCTGGAACAGATTTGCAGCCCTAATGGGAGTAATACTCAGCCAGTGTACTATGCCAGTGCATTAGCAGGCCCTACATCTTCCCCAAATGTCCCCTCCCAACCAGCGCTTCAGGTAAATGGAAAGAAATGCAGATGCATGGTACAAAGGTCCAAGTCTTGTGGTTAAAATTAAACTTTGGTGTTCTTCTGATTCAAAATATATGAACATATTCTAAACCTGTACTCTGCTGAACTACTAGACTTCAAAATATTTGGTTGTATTTGCACTAAAAATGCTTATTATCATCATCCCTAAAACTGAATACTCTAATTTGTCCTTTGAAAAGATCTATTTCATTTAATTTTAGGATATTTCTGTGCTGCTCTTATGGCATCTAATAAGGAACTTTTATTCATAATGGCGTTTCAGCTGTTGAAGCCCCTTAAATCTCTAATAAAATGTTTTCACTTCCTTTCTACCCACTTGTGTGTATGTTGTGCTCTAGGTATCTGAAGAGATTTAAGGTGATGAAACCTAAAGTCCTGCGGAGTTGGTGTCGGCAGATCCTGAAGGGTCTTCTTTTCTTGCACACAAGAACTCCACCAATAATTCACAGAGACTTGAAATGTGATAATATTTTTATTACTGGACCAACTGGATCTGTGAAAATAGGAGACTTGGGTCTGGCAACACTCAAGAGAGCTTCATTTGCCAAAAGTGTCATAGGTAATGCTCCTGTTCTCCTTGGCTTCCCTCGGTCAGTATCGTGGCTGTCTATTTAATATCTTCCTTTCCCATTTTGCATCAGTGGTTTTTAAGTTGCAGATTGGTAGTGGAGGTTAAAGTGGGTTTGAGACTGTTGCCTTGATACCACTATAAAAATGGGAATCAGTAGGTAATGGTATCATAACTTCTTCTCTTTCCTCCTGTATCATCCTTAATGCATAGGGAGCCCAGTACCAGTGAAGTCAAAACAATAGCAATTTCACATATGTGCTTGGCTGCTGTGGGTCTGCTTAACCTCACTCATTTTAGTGAACTCATGTATGTTTATATTTGTTAAGTTTCTCTAGTTTTTAACTTCTAGTAACTGGTGCTGTTTTTCTCTGTTAAGCATCAGTATTTCTCCAAATAATTTTTTGACAGGGTAACAATTGTTTATGGGACATAATGGAATAATATCAATAATAACAATACTGGGAATGATATAAGTAATACCAATATTTGGAATAATTCTAAAAGTACCAATACTGAGAATAATATCAGTAATACCAATACAAGGAGTAACATCAGTAATACCAATATTGGTGAAAATATTAGTAATACTCATACAGGATTTTGTAAAATCAATTGTGAACAGAACACAATGAAAATACATTTATGTTGGAAAGGAATTTGATACTGGAAGGGCTGCAGGATGCTGGCAAAGTGTCTGCATTCATTTTGGCAATAAAACCGATCTTATAATTTTCATGAGTAGTGCTGCTCCAAGGAGAGAATTAAGGAGACTTGGAAACACTGGTGATGAGTAATGCTGCCCCTCTGCAGAGGGAATAACTCCAAAGGCATAGCAGTAGCTGCATTTCACGTTGGCTGGAAGGGATGAAGTCAGCGCCTTGCGGTGTCTCTGCAGGAGCCCAGCTAGGGCAAAACTGCTCCTGCCAAGAGCAGCTGAACGGGTGCTGAACAGCTTCACATTTAGCTTGGCTGTTACGTTGAAGGATGCTTGTAGGTATTCCTTTCCATCCCAAGGAATGGGGAAAAATGTCGCTTTTGTCCTGTTTTGGAGTCGTGCCAAGTATTCCATTTGCTTCTTAGACTATTGCTGTCACTTTTTCAGATTTGTTTTAAATGCTCTGTAATTCATGAGATTGACTCCTGCTGCTGAGTCGAGTTCCTTCTAAAGCAAGGCAGCAGCTCCAAAATAATTCCCTGTGGCAGCTGTTAACCCTTTCTGAGCAGCAGCCTGTGCTTTGGTGACAGGTGGAACAAACACCCAGAGAGAGGGACTACAGTGAGCCTCCATGACATGGGTCTGGCTGATTTGCTAAGGCTGGAGGGATTGGTGTCTTTGAGGTGGAAGGAACATAAACAAGGGAAGAGATCAATCTTGAATTTTGCAAAATTAATTTTACAGAAATGCTTGCTCATGAGTAAGGTCGAGTCTATATCAGAAATGTGTGCAAAAGCAGACCCTAATTTTGAGGGTCGTGCTTTATGTTGCCATTTAAAAAGAGTTTAGGACAAGTCAGAGAATCCTAGAATGGTTTGGATTGGAAGGGGCCTTGAAGATCATCTTGTCTGCCATGGCTGGGACATCTTCCACTATCCTAGGTTGCTCCAAGCTCCATCCAACCTGGCTGGTAACTGGAAGAGGGGAGATTTAGATTGGATATTAGGAAGAAACATATTACTGTGAGGGTGATGAGATCCTGGCACAGGGTGCCCAGAGCAGCTGTGACTGTCCCATTCCTGAAGGTGCCCAAGGCCAGGCTGGATGGGGCTTGGAGCAACCTGGGATAGTGGAAGGTGTCCCTGCCTGTGGCAGGGGGTGGACGGAATAATCTTTAAGGTTTATTAAAGATAAATAAACCTTAACCAAACCATCCTGGGACATGCTGGAACTAATTTTTCTGGTTATATGTTACTTTAATTACAGTTGTGCTTTTGCTGCTGATTAGTGATGACATAACAAAGCACTGATGGGATGTCCCAGGGCTGGGGTCAGTTTGGGGGCTGAGGCTGGACAGGCAGAGTTTATCTGGGTCTTTGTCATGGTCCAAGACCTGTCACTCTCTTTTTGGCATCCAAACAGCTTGCTGCTACTATTCCTTGACACACCATTGCATTGATCTCTCTTCCTTCATCTTTTCTATGTAGAAAGGAAATAAACTTAGGATTAATAGTCATTACTCCTAAGCATGAATTACAGTATGAGATAGCATTCCTGGAATGAATTACCCAAGTGTTAATAGTTTTCTGTTTTGCTTTTTAAGCCTCCCCTTTTCAGAGTAGTTTGCTGAGCAAATGTTGCAGGTGTTAGAAGTTGCTGCTTGTCCCCAAACTGTAGCTCCCAGTGCGTCACTTCATATTTACTCAGTTGCATCAGGTTCCTGACACCCTAGTCTCTGTTGAGTAGGACCTTTTTCTGTGAGTAGCCTCATTGATTTGTCCCACTAAACCAGTGACAGAATTAGGTTTGATGTTTTGTGCATGACTGTAGGTGATCTGTGATACTACTGGCTTTCAAAGTGTTTTCTGCCTGCTGGTGGTTGCTCCGTATCTCTGGAGGAAACAAAAAAAATGCAGATTTGCACTGATAAAAACAAGAATGAAGGTTCTTATTTCTTCTCCCCTTTTCACCTCCCCAGCCCTGTACCCATCCTTCACTCCAGCCAGACAGAAACTTCATCACTTCAGTATAGGCAGGAAATGAACCATAGCTCATTTTCTTGCATTTTTTAAATTTTTCATTCTTTTTTTCTTTTTCTTCCCCCTCTCCCCTGCCCTGCTTCCCCTCTGCCCTGCTTCCCCCCTTTGGATTGTTGTCAGCAAGCCATGGGCATGGAAGTATATACATTGACCTTGGATTTCCTCCCTGGGGGATGCTTGAGCTTTTTTGAAATGATCTTCCATGCATCTATACACAGTTGTACTGGACACACTTCTTACGGGTGAAAAAGCTTGTGGTTAAAGCCATTTAGATGCCTGTTAAAAATCTACATTATCTTTGTGTGTCTGTGTAGGCACACCAGAATTCATGGCCCCGGAAATGTACGAGGAACACTACGATGAATCTGTGGATGTCTACGCGTTTGGAATGTGCATGCTGGAAATGGCTACCTCAGAATACCCTTACTCAGAATGCCAGAATGCTGCTCAAATCTACCGAAAAGTAACCTGTGTGAGTACATATCCTTCACTGGTATTGGATCTTGTCACAGGTTCAAAAGCATATTTTGGTGAGGTGTCAGTACTGCTGAGTATACTGCGTTGTAGAAGTTGAGGTATCTGAGCTCTGGGTTGCACAAACCCATTTCAGGCTTATGTGTAAGCTTACAGTTCTACACTTGGAGTGTGTTTGACTGGGTGAAGCTATATCAAATATTTTCAGTAATCTTTGTCACTGATTTTATCTCCATCGGCCACAAATACAGCCCAATGGGCTGATGCTTGGTAGTTTAACTCTTCTTAGAGTGTTGCTTTCAACCCAGAGCCACTCAGAAATAACTTTAAAGCCCACCAAAGGCCTCAGAAAATGCTCAGCAGTGTAGTTATCTTCATCCTGTAGCTGTAGCAGCTCCCTTGGCGTTGCAGGGAGGCGAGAGTGTGCAGCCATGGATCTGCTGGCTGCTGACCATGCTCTGCACCATGGGCTGGCTGCAAACCATGCTGCAGCTACTCAGAGACATGGAATGGGTTTGATGGCTCAGGGGAGTTCCTTGCCTTTATCCTTGTTATTCAAGGCTAGGTTGGGCAGGGCTTGGAACTGCCTAGTCTAGTGGAAGGTGTCCCTGCCCATTACAGGGAGGTTGGAATGAGATGGTCTTTAAGGTGCCTTCCAACCCAAACCATTCTGTGTTCCTAGAGCCCCATGGTTACTACATGTTGTTATTCTGTGGTTCTTTATCACAGTGTTTATTACCTTCGGCGCAAGGGATGTTGGCTCTGTTTTGGTATGGTCCTTCAGGTATGGCCTAAAATGCTACCAGAGTGGGCAGCTTAGGGGACACCTCCTTGGACTCGAGAGCTTCACAGAGTGGCTACAAGAGGCTCTTTTAATTTTAGGCTCTGTAGCCTCATGCCCTGCATGTGAGACTGGTCAGGTACCCAGTACCACCATGGGAGCTGGTGTTACTGGGAATGCGTGTGTGCACCTGGAGCCACAGAGAACATGGAGCTCTTCATTGCTCCGTGGACCCAGAGAAGCTCTGTGCACACCTCGTAAGCATCTGGAATGTTGGTAATTAAGACTTTGCAAGGCTCCTAAGCCTCATTTATCAAAGCAATATCCAAGATGGCAAGGAATAATGATTGATCAGAGGATTCCTAATTAGATGTTATATTTCAATTTTTAGACTTAAGTAGCCATTTTTTAAAACACTGATGGAAGCCTGAGCCAAATTGTTTTCTATGGCAGTAGCCTTTACACAGCTCAGGATTAGATGGTAAATTATTATAGTTTTGTAAAACTGGCTTTATTCTGGCAGCTTCAGAGAGGTGGGAGATGATGTTTATCACATAGAACAAGCAATGGCAGACAAGGTGTTAAAAGGTTTTTGTAAGGGATATTTTTGAAGCAGAGCTGTCTGGAAGGGAAAGCTGAAGACAAAAGCATCAGGTACCAGCATGGAGGATGTGCAGTTATAATCTAAATTTGGGATAGTAGCAGCGGGAGCAAAGGCACCAGGATTCCTTAGATGGCAAAATTGGCATTACTGTTTTTCCAAGGAAAGGGTTAACCAGCTCCCTCTGGAGTGGAGAAAGCCCTGTCAAATGCCATGAGCTGCAGGACTGTCAGACAGGAAGGAGGAGCAGGGGGTGGACCTTTGGGGTGAGGGTGCAGGAGGAGCCTCATCCTGGGGGAGATCCTCTGTCCCAGGAGGAACCTTCTGGTGGGCTCAACAGCTTCTCTAGCGGAGCTGCATCTGCAGAGGAGCTGCCGGCAGAAGGGACCCTGCTCCGAGCAGTGTGAGTGGCCTGCAGGGTCTGAGGGATGCAGCGGCTGAGGAGGAGGTGGAGGAGCTTGGGGTGTGGGGTCCTGAGCCAGCACCATGCAGTGGGGTCTGTCCTAGGCTGGGGCAGTGACTGCAAACAGACAAAGTAACTCTGAAATCACTTGGGTGAAGAGTTAGGGTTGGTGATGCGGCAGCTTGTGCGAGCCTTGGGGCTTATAGACTGAAATTTAGTCAAAAATGGAGTGTAGGCTGAACCCAGGAGGCTGAATTAGACTGTTTTCTTCCAGTATTAGGTTTGGGGCTCTCACTAGAGCAGAGAAGGTGGCTCTGACCTTCTTGGATGGAGAGGATGCAGAGCCCCTGAATGCTGCAGCTTCTCAGTGAGACATTTACTTCTTTATGAAGCTGGGGCTTTTTTGCACCAGAAATATAAACATTATTTCTAGTGTTTTAAATTGAGGGTCAGTGCATTCTGAAATGTGTGTTTGCTCTGTCTAGCTGCCTGATGCCTTTATTTAAAAAGTATAAAATAAAATAACTTCCTTTTCCTGCCTTGGGCTCAGCATTGCAGTGGCAACCACCAGAAGTCTTGATAGCATCCATAGGGGTTGGAATTGCTAGCTAGAGTTTGCATCAAGGAACGACAACCAACAAAATCTTTAGACTGCCCACTTCCTGTTGGGTCCCACTGAGCTGATATTCCCTCTGCTTTCCAGCATGGGCAGGGCATGATTTGGGTTTTGCCACTGTAATATCTTTTTCAGTAGTTTCTACTCTGTGTCCTAACACTCTGCCATGCCCTTGCCTGTTACTAGGAGATGAGATACACCTCATATTCTGCCTGTCCAAGTCACACACGTTGGTCATCCTTATTGGTGTAGAAAATGTAAACATTACCTTTCTGAGACATTATTATTTCAGCATATATCACATTCTGCATGTCTGTAGTGTAAGATTATTATTAGTGACCTTTTATTCTGTCTGACCATATTCTTATGGCTTGATTGCTGCTTTAATTTTTGCATTCCTGTTTTTCCATGTGTGCCTGTATCTTTGCAGTTGTCCTGGACAAGGTGCTGGTCATATTTGGGAGTGTGCAGAAGAGCTCATTTCTCTGCCAGATGAGACATGCTTGTTCCAACTTATCACCTCTCTCTGCCCTTTCAGCCTGAATGATGGAATGTAAACATTAAAAAAAATGGCTATGTACTGTAAATAGAAAACACATCTTTCCCAAGCAGTGGGACCAAGCCACATTTACCACAGTTTACTTTGAAGTGATTTCCTGGTCAGCATATTTGCAGGGCCCTTCATTCTGATGCCATAATCTCATTTTTCATGCATAACTTGATGGTTTTTCTTACTCTATTTTTTTTTTTTTTTTGTGTTTAATCATTCTGCCAAGTGATTTTGATGTAGACAGTAGTGATGAAACATTGGAATCTGTGACCTTCCCAGGCTGCTCCAGCCCAGTGTTTTCGTAGGGATGTGCTACAGAATGCTCAGCAGAGGAGCTGCATCTCCAGGGAGTTCCTGGCCATCTCCTTCGGTTTAGTGGTACAAACCTGTGCTTTAGAACAACCCAGCCTGTGACAGTGTTCTGGTTTGCAAGTAAAGCTTTTGTGTTGTTTGTTCTCATCAACTAATGCCATAGTGCACACGGAATAAATGCTGTGACTGTGGCACAATGACAGCAGGCAAATACTGCTGTGACTGTCATTGCATGGACTTCTTGTGGCTTTTGGAGATCTTGTTAGATCTGCAGGTAATCCTCTTAGCTTTGCATTAAGATGGAGCATCATTCTGGAGTGAAACAAATGAGTTTATAATTGTACACAGTGATGTCATGGAAAAAAGTCTTGGTAAAATTGAAAGCTTTACCTTCATTTCACTGACTTAAGAGAGTGTGTGCCAGGGTTTTAGTTGGAAACATGCCTTCAGCTTTTTGGTAGAAGGTTTTTTCCTTTTTTAGGAATGTCATGAGCCTAGAGTTGCCTTCAGGTGGAAGGTGGAGTGGTAGTCCAGAGCAGGCTGTCTCTGGGGTGGAAGGGCACTTCTAGGGGCCAGGAAAGCCTCTAAAAAACTGACTGATGTGGGTCAGACATGCCAGTGACTTGTGTGGCATTTGCTGTGTCCCTTCAGAAGATCACGTGCTGCTCTTCCAAAGTGTGCTCTGCTGATGGAGAATGGCAAGCAGCTGTTTTTAGACCGTGCAGAACAAGCAGCACATTTCTTTCCTCAGTTGTATGAAGTATATAACTTTAATCTCCATATGTGTCTGTAGACTCAGCTGCCTTGTACTGAAGGACAATGGATCACAAATCTAATTGCTTCAGAAACAAGGAGATGGGAATAAGTGGTGGTGAGGGAGTCAGAATCAATCATCCTGTTTGAGACAGAGAAATTCTCAAAAGGGAAATTATTTGATCTCTCATTTTGCTTGTGGTTTATATGTGTGTATATATATTTTAACTTTTAAGGAACTTGTATTATCCTTATGCCCCCCAGCAAGCCCTGCCTACCACATGTGGTGGCATTGAGTTTATTTTGATTGATAAGAGCTTTATGTACAGCTTTTAAACTGTCATGGATAATTTCTTAGCTAACACACTTTGAATTTTGGTGCCATGTTTCATTGGGAATACTCACGAAAGGCAGATGGCTTTTGTATAGGTGAATGAGATGAGTCCTTTGATGGCAAATAGAATCCTCCTTCATTGTCAGGGGCACTGTGCTGCAAGGGAGGGTTTGCAGCATCCCAGTTAGATGGCCTTGGAGAGTTTAATGAAGAGTAAGGAACAAAAGCATCCTATAGCACAGGGACAGGGAGAAAACACTTTGGCAGAGCAGCTCTGTGCAATACTTCACTCTGCATGTTTTATCCTTGTTTGTTTTAGTCATCTATTCATAGCTTAGCTGTTCAGCAGATTCACACAATGGGTGTTTGGAGAGGAGTCAGTGTTCCATCCAGTGATGGGGAAAATAAAGTGTTGGTGGAAGAGTTGCTTTTTTTATTTGTGGAAGCAATTTGTAAGGTCAATATTTGGAACCAGTCACTGGGGCTCTGATGCTTTGGGCACCCTGTGCCAGGGCCTCCCCACCATCACAGGGAGGAATTTCTTCTTTATATCTAATCTAGACCTGCCTCTCTTCAGGTTAAAGCCTTTATTGGGTCTTATTACCCTTTCTTCCTGGAGAGTGTCCCACTACTATGGAAATCAGTTTTCTCATAGCAAACAATACTGAATTGAAATGTATAGATTTATCCTTTCTGATGGAGAACACACTAGACTCCTGTAGCTTAAAGGTGAATTAGGGTATAGTGGAGTCCTGCTGAAAATATATTTTGGTGTGCTTTGTTTTCTTTCATTTCTAATTCAACTATTAGAGCTGTCCTAAGAGCTCCCCTTGGCACATTGGAACCAGACTGGACTTTGCAGCCTGGGCAGTCCAGTGCCTTTTGACACATTTTTCTAATACACGAAATTTGAACCGTCCTCTCATCAGTAAGATTTAGGTTTGCTTAAGCAAATAATTCTTTTTAGTGGGTCACAGCCAGCCAACCATGTGTATGGATTATTTTGGTTTGTTTTCAGAAAAATGAGTTTCTTTGGATTTCTGCAGGTTTCTGCTGAAGCAAAACCAAGGAACTGAGTCTTTGTGTGACTATTCTGTATATTTGTTACTGTTTTTTCAAACTTTTTGATTTACATATTTCACTCTAGAATTTTAAGACAAATAGGGGGTTATTGACCTGAAATTAAATAATTCATAAAATTTGAAGTAGAATCTGAGGCTTGGATAGCAACAGAATGTTCATAAAAGGATAAGGCTATAATGTGATGCTGGAATATTCAGAAATTCCCAGAGAGGCTCCAGTCCTCACTGAAATTCATCCATAAAATTTACTCAAGACTTAATTCAGTGTATTACTTGCAGACACTCTTTGAAAAGACTTGTTTTCTTCTTTTAATCCACTGTGAGTGAGCCAAAAGTCCACTCTGCAGGGCTCCTTATCTGTGACTGCATGAGCCATTATTTACTGTTATTTGAGAGTAAAATTTTCAGAGCATTTGAATGGAGCTAAATGTCCAATTCCCATTCAGTTATGTGCCTAATCACATTCTGGTTTTTTAGATGAAGGAAATAGTGTTTCCTTTTTGTTCTGCTTATTGACTTCATTGGCAGTACTTGGGTCGTTAAGTGATAGGGTCTAACTGCATCATCTCTTTTCAAATTAATTTTGTCATATTTTCATCCATATGCATCATGTTTTAGTAGGTAGAGGTAATAGCATGTTTTAAAAAGGGAATCAATTATTTCTGTGATTTAAGCTGGAGATCACAAATAAACAGAAGACCTTCTTGTGTTGCCACTTGTCATCTGTAGCTGAATTTATACATGGGTACTGATTCTGCTTCCCATGGTTTTCTTCTGCAATGGGTAGCTGAGTTTTCTCCTTGAAAGGCCATGCTCATAGGTTGCTGTTCCAAATCTATCCCCAACAAAAATGCTAACATTTGACAGAGATTTAACTAGACTTATGGGTTGCATCTGCTCTATCTTATATTTCCAGGGGGTTTCTAACAATATCCTCAGAAATTCAGAAGCAATGCAGAGCTGTTGAGTGTATTCTCCTGCTTCCCTGCTTGGTTTTGGGGTTGATCTTCAATTTTTCTTTTGTCAAGGGGAATGTGTTGGGAGAGTGTTTGGGTCATGAAAAAGCAAGAGGTTTGTAGGGAAACAGGGATATTGAATATTCCAAGTTATTTTTGACTCATTTTCAGTACTAGCTATCTGAAGAAAACTGATTATTTGTCTTTGTTCATTTAGTGCTTTGAGAGTTAAGGCAAAATCAAAAAAGAAATAATTTCAGAAAATGGTTATTTTTGAAATTTAAAATTAGCTGCTTCTTGAATATTTACTTCAGAGTCCAGAGGATATAAAAGCAAAATTTTTAAAGGTTGGTAAAGAAAAAGGGATGCTTTCCCTGTGTATGGCTGAGCTCATGCAAACTAGTGTACTAAATTTGAAGTGCAGTGGTGTTTAGAAATATAGTACCCCTAAATCCTCAACTCAGTTTCGCATTAAGACTAACAACTTAAAAGTATTAGTTACTTCCCAGGTTGAATTATCTTTAAAATGCAGAGGAAATATGCTTAATTAAGAGATATAATGTAATTATTTTTCACATTAAATTGTTTTTCTCTATGCTTTTAGGGTATAAAGCCAGCAAGCTTTGAGAAAGTTACTGATCCTGAAATTAAGGAGATAATTGGGGAGTGCATCTGCAAAAACAAAGAAGAAAGGTTTGTTTCAAGGGATCAAGTTTTGTATTAAATAATGTGTATGCAGGAATTTCAGAACTGTCTGTGGATTTCTGCTGTGGTCTGTGGGTCTCCCCTGTGCAGGAGAAAATGCAGCAGGGAAGAGCAAATACAAATGATTTCCTGTTTTGCTGACAGTGTCAGAATGAGCAGTGCTGTTGTGTTTCTCAGCCCCTCAGCATCACTGCAGAGCTGAGCTAGGGTATTCTTGCAATTTCTGGTTCATCAGTCCAAAAAATGTCACTGAGAAGGTTCTGGGGGGTGCAGCGAGGGTGATAAAGGTTGGTATGGTGGATTCATCACAAGCTGTTTTAGCAGGTTTCATTGGCCTCTGGACATGGAGACACGTTGTGCCTTGTTTCCAGCTTTGGTTTTAAAAACTAATGTTTTACTGGTCTCTGACAGTTTGTCTTGTGCTCAGTATTTCCTGACTTTCACAAATAGTTTTTAGGGATGCAGCTGACTGAAGTATCTAACTTAAGAAGAGTTGAACAAAGCTATAATTTGCGTTTCTTTAAGTGCTTGTGATATATGAATATTGCTAAAGCTTTGATAAATGGGAAATGTCACTTTTTCAATTTCACTTCCTTTTCAAAATCCTATGTCATTTCGAAAAGAGCACAAATTCATTATGGGTGAACACCAAACGTAGTGTAAATGTTTCCACCTTTAACAGCAGTTTCTTGTTACAAACCATTCTGAAATTGTTCACTTGCAGTGTTTGAATCTTCTTTATATCCTTTGCAGATATGAAATTAAAGATTTATTAAGCCATGCCTTTTTTGCTGAAGATACTGGGGTAAGAGTGGAACTTGCAGAAGAAGACCATGGTAGGAAATCCTCTATTGCCTTAAGACTCTGGGTAGAAGATCCTAAGAAACTAAAAGGAAAACCCAAAGATAATGGAGCCATTGAGTTTACTTTTGATCTGGAGAAGGAAACTCCTGATGATGTTGCACAAGAAATGGTAAAATACACTTCTGACAAAAATATTTATACATAGAAGGTAGTGCATAAATCTCAAGGGACAACAGGAACGAGCTGGGTACAGTAACTTCACTTGAACCACTCCGGGTGTCCAGATTAGGCACTTTGCATTGATTTTGGAGTGACTACTGCAAGAAAGGGGTGAACAGGGAGCAACTAACCGAAACATATTGTTTGAAAACAGATATGCCTGAAATCACAACTTACATAGCTCAGGGACCATAGAGGTCTGATCTGCTTTTATATTTTGCAAGCTCTTACACCAGTTTCTATAGGCTGTTGAATGTCTTTGAATTTATTTGGAACCTGTTTAGCTCCAGACAGCAGCTAGAAATACATCAGAAGAGTTCAGAAGTTCAATGACAAAATATTCTACATTGAATTCTCCAAAACACTTTTCCCCATCTTTTCTGTTGGTTTTCCATAGAAGGAATGTAGATGAGAAGGGTCTGTGGTCAGCCGCTCTACTCCCAAACTTGGATAGGAAACTGACTTGAGTTAGGAGTAAGCTTTGGATTTTTTTAACAGATAAGCTTCACTTGCTGAATTTCTGTATTTTTATAATTGTGGGCTTTTGTTAGAGAATCTGTGTTCCCGTTTTACCACATTGTCCTTGAACTCCTATTTTGATGGTGACTTTGCTGCAGTTGTTCTGGTGTTCTAATGTCACAGAAGCTCAGGATCAGTAAGCGCTGAGCCAAGGGTCTGAACGTTCCTGTGCTTGCAGAAATGTTCCTATTAGACTCTAAATCCCGAGGGATCCCATTTAATGATGTCATCACCACTCGTGTTCTGCTCAGGAGGCACTCATTTTGGTAATATTGCTTTACTCTGTTGGAACTCATCACCATCTACTCCAAGTTCAGTGGAAGGAATTCAGGCTCCTTTGTCTTCTTGTCGTTAGTTTGCAGTAGGTCCAATGTTTTTCCAGCAATATATCATTATAGAGCTCATTTTGTTTAAAAATTGCTCTGGTACTTACTGTTACATTTTTCATTTGCATATTGATAGAAATATTTGGAATTTTGAAGTTCTCTTAAGTTGCTTGGTCCATAGTTGTGATGTTTTATTTTGAAGAAGAAATAATTCTCATGAAAAGTATATTTAAAAGGATCATGCCCAAGCTACATTGACACAGTACCCTTTCCCAAATAGTTTTAAAATCTGTATTCTATATTAATGCTTACCTAAGTGACTGCCCATGAAAAGCTTTCAAACCTGAGGCTGTTGCAGGGGCAGAAAAGGGAGACGCTTATTCCTAAATGTCTTTTTCTAGTCCTTGTGAATCGTGGAACACCAATACCATGTGCTTTCATCAGTTTACTTCTTTATGTGCTGTGGAAGAGAAGAGTGCAGGAGACCTTCTGAGTACAGGGAATTATTTATCATTACTGATGAGTTTTTGGTAGTCAGGCAATCCCATTTGCCCAAAGGATTTGGGCAAAGGGATCTGGAAACATTCTAATGGGTTTGGAAAGTGAAGTTAGCTCTCCCAACCAGTGGGTACTACAAAGGGGCCTGGCTTCATTAAAATGAAGCTGTGTTGTAAGCTACTTTGCACGCATTAACTTTAGCAGTGAAAATCTGAGCTATGAAACTGTCTTATGTTTGGGCAAGAGCAAAGCAGGAAAACCTTTAGATCTTCCCCATGGATGTAAGTGCTTTCAAATGTGTTGAATATGCATGTTAAAAATGTAGGGAGAGCAGACAAAGCTCTGGTAGGTCACTATTAAATGAAAATTCATACCCTGCACTGCAGGAGATTATGCAAACAAATAGCACAAAGATGAATTTCCATTTTATCTGTTGAGCAGTTGAGTTCTGAGAAGCCTCGTCCCCTTTTCCATCAAATGGGAACAATCTGCTTTTTCTTTGTAGAAGTCAATCAATACTGACTGACTTCACTGTTTTAGAGAAGTTAATTTGAGACACAGTTCTGTTAAAATCTCGTCCTTCATGATTTGCTGTGCTGTGAAGCAGAGCAATTTGGGAAACTCTTTGTGCTGGAAAGGTTAAGGCAATAAATTCAGATTTAGGGGCAGTTTGATTCACTCCAGGTGCATTGTTGAGATATTCTTCTTCCTGATTTGTCTATTCTTTTGGTGTTAAAATAAAAAGAGGGAAACCCATCTACCATTAAACTTGCTCTCCTCAAAGAATGTTTAGTGGTGGATAATTAGAGCCAGTATATATTCAGATCTTAGACATTACATCCTGGGTTTTTTTTGATGCATTAGGAATAGAAGTTTTACTGAGAAAGAACTCCACCCCATTGAGCTCTTGATTTCCTGTTCTTGTGGGAAATAAATGTATATAAATTCGTGTTGTTTCAAACTGACGTTTTCTCTGTTGGGAAAAGATTCCAGTACTGTGTGTGTGTGCTCATGTGTGTGCCCAGCCACGTGCTCGGGACCTTGCTAAGTGTGTGCTCCTGTGCAGATTGACTCGGGGTTTTTCCACGAGAATGATCTCAAGATCGTGGCCAAGTCCATCCGTGACCGAGTGGCGCTGATCCTCTGGAGGCGGGAGCGCATCTGGCCCAGGATGCAGTCGGAGGAGCGCCGTGACTCGGAGTGCCTGGACAAGCTGAAGGCGCCACAGGCACAGCAGGTCCAGGTCACCTACCTGTCCCACACGGGCCACCACATCCTGTCGGAGCCCGAGGAGCCAGAGGCAGACCAGCACCCCTTCCAGCAGAACCTGCCCACCAGCATCACCTCCGTCGCTTGTAAGTCCCGTGTTGGCTTTGTGGAGACACAGGGGTGAATATCTGAAGGGGAAATCCACAATGACCTGAGCTCAGATGAGCTGATGTGGGTGGTTTTGCACAGTAGCTAAAAACCCACGAACATCTGGAAAAGATGCATAACAATTTTGAAAGTGATGAAGTTTCAAGAAAACAGTATTATATAGATATCTCTGTATAACTCTCTATATATTTTGCTACTAAACAATTACCATAGAGTTTCTGTTTTACTGTTCTGGGCTTGTATGTGAGCACATTTAAGTAAAAGATGCATTACCTCTAGCAAGACACAGCTGCTGCTTCAATTTAGGTATTTAATAAAGGGCTGTACTAAGGTCTGCTTTGAATACTGAAATATCCGTGTGTGCCTGTACAGGAAAAATCCCTTTGGATGATATGAGAAATAGCTGCATTTGCATAACACTCATAATATTGCCACATTCACAAAGCTTTTTATCTGAAGCTAAAATAAGCTCATTGCATTCCTTTAGATCATAATTTGATTTCATGCTAATTCCTTTGAGGAACACTGCAATTATGACTCTTTTTGTTTCCAGTGCTGGAGTGAAGTGACTTGTGTTTCCCATGGCTCTGCTGGACATGAGTTGGCAAAATGTTATGCCAAATATAACCCCCACAATTTATTTCCTACTCCTCCTCAACTTTTAACCAGTACTTGGTATTATTTGGCAATTTGCTATCAGATTATTTGAACATTTTCTTAGCATAGGACCTCTATAAATTAGAGTGGCACCTGTTCATATAATTTGAGGTCAAATATAAAAGTGGAAATTAATAACTTAATATGTACAATGTACAGTCTATAAAAAGCTGAGACTGACTCACAGCTTTTACTTTTGCGCTCTACTGTTAGACTCTTTTTTTTCTTTGAGGTCTTGAATAATTGCTTGTAATAAAATGGAATGTTAATGTAGCAGTAATGCCATCATGAGAGTAGGACTGTGTTGGCTCTTCAGAAAGGAACTGAATAAATAGAGAGGGGAGTTTAATTTTGGAAAAAAAAAAACAGTTGGGAGAATAGCTTGGGAGTACTGAAGAGAAATGTAATCTCTGGTGCTGTTAAAAAATAATTTATCGTTTAAAAGCCAAATAAGTAAAACTTTATTTAGAATGTGGAAAAAAGAGACAGTCAGAAGTGTTGGGAAAAGAAATAGTACTTAAGCTTAGCTGTAACTTAAGATGATTTTTAAGTGTGTTGCAGTTTTCTTTAATTTTTGAATTTTAAATCCCTGTTAGAAGCTATTGGTCCTTGGGATACGTCTAGCTCTGTAGTCTGGTTGTCTTACTTCCTTTCTCAAGTGAAGAAAGCAGTAACTTAGGCCCAAACAGAGCTGGGCACTTGTATTTTACGCACTTTAAAATTTGGGAAAATATATTCTCAAATCAGCAATACCAATATTTTCAGTTGACAAAGGGCCCAGTGCTTGCCCAGTGCCCGCAGCTGTGCAGTTCCACAGGTTAGCTGGGCAAATGCTCCACAAGAAACTCCCACAGAGTTTTGAATGTGCCAAACCCACTGGAAGCCTGCACAGGGCTTTGTGTCTGGCTTTAATTGCACTACTTAATTGCACTCAAGCAGAGCATGACTTGCTGGACTAAAATCATACAGCATAAAGAATTTTATAATTTTCAGTGCTGCTAATAAAAGCAGTGTTAAAATCAGTGCATCCCTGGAAGGTGGAACTCTAAAAGACTCCATGATCTACTCTGAACATCACAATTGGGGTTTCCTCTTCTTTCATCCTACAAAATCTATAAACATCTGCAATTCTTAATGTCAACCTTATGCCCTTTAAAGGGAATATTAATGTGCCTAAAATATCAGTGTGCACAGAAATCCTTTTGAGGGATGAGTTTTGGCTTAAGAGAAGCAGTGTGTGCCTTTTGTAGAGAATAACATTGGTGTTGTATAATTTATTTATACAACGAAAGGGCTAAGAGTAGTAAAAATGTTAATTACATAAACCATGGTGACCTTGCTCTAAAGTCATCACTTGAATATTGGGAGCTGTTGAGCTTTTAATAAAAATGACTGTTCTCCAGCTGACAGCACGTTTGACAGCGGCCAGGGCTCCACGGTTTATTCGGACTCGCAGAGCAGCCAGCAAAGTGTTATCTACTCATCCCTGCCGGACGCTGTCCCTCCTGCCATCCAGAGGGTATACAGTCCCCCCCTGACCGAGGGCCAGCCTGTGCCCCACAGCCTCCCCCAGCTCGGCCACTACCAGCAGCCCTCGGCAGTAAGTCCAAAGCTTTTTCAAATAGTTCTCTATCCTGGGTCATATTTCATAATATCATTTATGCTCTTGTTCCCAGAGGATATGGGTTCCAGGGGTCTCTGTGTGTATTCCTCACTCACCTCTGTGCATTGTGACTTGGTCAGTCCCTTACTGGTCTGTTGGCATTGAACTGCATTAGTGGCTTTGCGGCAAAGCACAGGGACATGGACCTGTTGGAGTGTGTCCAGAGGAGGCCACAAAGATGCTCCAAGGACTGGAGCCGGGCTGGGAGAGCTAGGGGTGTTCACCTGGAGAGGAGAAGGCTTCAGGGAGATCTCAGAGTCTAAAGGGGCTCAGGAGAGCTGGAGAGGGACTGGGGACAAGGGCTGGAGGATCAGGTTGTGGGGGAATGGCTTCCCACTCCCAGAGGGGAGGGTTAGGTGGGATATGGGGAAGGAATTGTTCCCTGTGAGGATGGGGAGGCCCTGGAAGAGGTTTCCCAGAAAAGCTGTGGTTGCTCAATCCCTGGAAGTGTCCCTCCCTAACGCCGCTGTCTCTCCGCAGCCCGTCCTGCCCGCAGTGCCGGCCGCGCCCGCTGTGGTGCCCCAGCACTACCAGGAGCCAGCGATGCCATTCCCCGTGGTCCCCAGCACGGTGGCCTCACGCCCACTGGGGCAGCCGCCGCCACCCATGCTGGCTGGCCAGCAGGTGAGAGCGGGGCTCTGCCGTGGAGCTGTGTCCATCCCAGCCCTTCCTCGTGTCTGCTCTGCCTCACACAGGTGTCCCTGAGGAGCTGTGGCTGCCCCTTGATCCCTGGAAGTGTCCAAGGCCAGGTTGGACAGGGCTTGGAGCACCCTGGGACAGTGGAAGGTGTCCCAGGTTTCTCTGCAAAACTTCCCAGAGCACCTATGTTCCTCAGAGACAGCAGTGTCCAGTGAATGTCCATGCTAAGAGTGGTAGGGCAGAACAGCAGAAGAAGGGAAATTAGGGTGAGAAATTCATCTGCCTACAGAACGAATTGTTTTGATCTTGTAACAATACGCACTGGTGGATCACACATGTGGAATCAATATTGTATCTCCTGACTCTTATTTATTTATTTTTCCAGTCTGGGTGTCTGTGCATTTACACTGCTAAGGTTATAATGAGGCAAAGTTACCTTGTCTGCCTGGATATTTCCCTTCCCTGTGCCTTATCCAATTCACAAGCATTTTCTGAGACACAAGCTGGATTTGAGAGGGAGGTCTTAGGAAGCCGCTCCATTCTCTGAGTGCAGTTTTCCTGCTCTAATGTGATATCTTCTGGAGTGGGAGGTGGCTGAGCCACAGAGTGCCAGTGCTGTCTGTCCCCTTGGTGAGCCATGGGCAGCTGTCTGAGCTGCAGATTAACCCAGCTGGGGCACGAGAACAGAGCTGGCTCTGGGCGCTGGCAGCTTTATGAGCTCCGGCCCAGCACTGTGGGCGTGCGGCTCTTCCACTGCACAGCTCGGGCTTGGTCTGGCAGGAGTTCCTCCATGGGGTGAGTGGGGTCCCCCCATCCCTCAGACAGTGTTCAGGTGCCTCCACCTTGGCTGGCTTGCTCCATCCCATCCCCAGTGCCAGGCCAGCCCCTGCGCTGCTGTTCCCCTGGGTTTGGGATTGTAACTTAGGAGATGCCATGTCCTTCCCAAAACATGAGATGGCAGAGGTTGTTCTGTGTGCTGCAGGGCCTGGTGAAGCCACCAGCCCTGTGGTCCCCAGTAAGTCACCCTGAGCCAACCTGTGCGTCAGAGTCATCCTTTTGAAGCAGAAGAGTTTTTAAAGTACTTCCAGAACTAATTAGAGGAAGTGAAGACGAAGATACCAATAGCACATAAAATGTGGGGGTTTGCTACTGGTGATTTCCAGCTTTAATGCAACTTTTTATTTCTGTTCTGCTGACCAAAGCCTGACAGGCCAGGGGAGCACTACTTCCCCTGGAAAAGTAAAGCTACTTTTTTTGGCTACCACATTGTCACTACAGTACATCAGAAATACCTGGAACCTAGCTTTTACTGCAGTTATTGTGGTTGATTGTGTCTCAGGTGATAAATGTTGTACTTTCTTTGCCTGCTCCATTATGTAGCGACTTCTGCTTGCCAGGATGAGCTGGGTCTTAACTGCATCTTGAAAGTTAGTGGGTGGGGATTTCACAGGACCAGCTTGAACAATCTCTGGGTTTTAAAGTGTCTGAGGCATTACAAATAGCCTCTCCAAGACAGTTAGCACTTGTCATTTTAGCTAATATATCTTGCATTTAAATGTGTTTTAAGCATGGGCTCCTGTGCAGTGTTTGAATTAAGAGTGCCTGTCTCTCCTGGGAGCTGTCCCTGCTGGAGCATGTCCTGAGGGGCTGGAGTGTGACCAGGGCAGGGAATGGAGCTGGGAAAGGGGCTCAGCCTGGTGAAAAGGAGGCTCAGGGGAGACCTTCTACCTCTGCACAACTCCTGGACAGGAGGGGCAGCCGGCAAGGGTTGGGCCCTGCTCCCAGGGAACAGGGACAGGATGAGAGAAAATGACCTCCAGCTGTATCAGAAGGTTTAGATTGGCTATTAGGGAAATTTTCTTCACTGAAAGAGTGGTTCAGCATTGGAGTAGGCTACCCATGGGAGTGGGGGAGTCACTATCCCTTGAAGTGTTCAAACAAATGTATTGATATGGCACATGGGGACATGTTTTAATGGTGGACATTTCAGTTTCTGGGTTCGTGGCTGAACTCAGTGATCATACAGATGTTTTCCAGCCTTAATGAGCCTGTGATTCTGTACTCCAAGCGCCAGGTCTGTCCTGGCAGTGAGCTGGGGAGAAGCGGGGAGCGTGGCCAGCCATCTGGTTCCTTTGCAGTAGGTACACAAGCAGTAACCTTTTTCCTCCTTGTCCCTGCAGCAGCCCATCTCGCAGGCAGCCTCCCTGCAGCAGGTGCTCAGCAGCCAGCCCGTGTGCCCGCTGCCGCCAGCCCCTCACCTGCTGCCGCCGTTCTCATCGCAGGGCTCGCAGGTGCCTGCCAGCAGCACCCCCCTGAAGCCCCTGCAGATCTCCACTGTGCCGCAGCTCCCGCCTGTGGCCCCTTCCCAGGTAAGGAACATGGGAGCACAACCATTTGAGGAGACATTTCCAGCTAATAATTAACATGATTTGCAGGTTTTGTGTGGCTATTTTGACTGCAAGCCAGTTTAATTAGGCGATAAGAATATTATCGCTCTTTCCTAATTCCTGTATATTTCTTTGTTATTTGTTTGGTGACTCAGAAATCTCCTTTGTGCCCAGCCCTGTGCCATCCAGTCCATGGCAGTTCCAAAATGGCAGTTTTTTGGGGGTTGTTTTGGTTTGGTCTTTTGCACTGTTCCCTCTGGCACAATCTCTTTCCCATCCCAGGCTTGAGGGCATGAGCAGTTGCCTGTTTTTACTGCTATTTTCTGACCTCCTGACTTCACCACTTCTCCCAACACCTGCCAGCCCCGTCTGTGTTGTTCTGCTCTGGGTCTGTTCTCTGGAGCAGGGACAAACCCTTCAACCCTTCCCTTGGCCTAGGAAGGTGGATGGTGCTGTCACTGTGTTTGGTAGTGACAGGCACCATAATGTGAAGCAGCTTGTGCCAAAGGACAGGAGCAAGCTGCTGCGGTGATGCCAGTGTCTGCTCCATCACTGGGAGGCTTTGATTGTAAAAACCCTTTTTCTGGGCTCTTGTGTGCTGCCTAAGTTGAAGCTTGTTTGAAAGCAAGGGTTTAAATTGCCTCGCTTAATTTTGCATGAAAGAGTTTTGTGTTAGGTCTGGCCCAGTTCCTTTTAATTTCTGTTAAAATGAAAGCAGCTTTTAATTAGGATGTTGCTTGAAGGCTTCAGGCTGGTGTTAGAAGTAGTTTTAAGTTTCTCAGGTATAAAAGCGTCCCCCTCAAATGAATTTTTTTTGCTTTTACTAATGATTTAAGCATAAATCAGTTTTTATTACTGATTGCAAACCTCAGGGAATGAATAGAAGTGATTAACAGACATAATTATCCTCATGGTACAGGTGGTTTTTAGGGACTGGTGTGGCAAATGAAACTGCTTTATACCATCTGTGAAAGCACTGGCAATTTATGCGATATTGTATCTTTTTCAGATTCCTCAGTTTCCTGTCATTCCTGCAATTACTCCTCTGGCTGGGCTTGACAGCCTTCCTCCAAATCTGTCTGACATCCCTGCTGCAAACGTGCCCCCCATTCCTGCTCCCTCCCAGTACTTTGCTCCAGCTGTGATCCTGCCCAGCCTGCCCATGAACCCCACCCTACCCATGGCGCCCAACTCCCCCGCCCTGCCCATGCAGGCCGTCAACCTGCCTCACACCACTGTGGCTTCTCTGGTCCTGCCCTGCCAGCCCATTGTGCCAAACATGCCCGCGGCCACCATCCCGCTGCTGGCGGTGGCGCCGCCGGGGGTGCCGCCGCTGCCGGCGCAGCCCGTGTTCCAGCCCCCCTTCCAGACGCTGCTGCCCGGCGACGCGCAGAGCTCCCAGCCCGTGTCCCAGCCGCAGCCTCCTCCTCCAGCCCTGCAGCCGAGCATCATCCACCCTCCCGAGCCAGCTCACCAGGTAAATGCGCCAGGCGCAGGGCTGTGTGCCGCGGAGTGCTCCGGGGCACGGCCCTTCCTGGGGCTCTCCTCCTCGCCAGCGTTAATCCTTGTTCTTGAGATGTTTTGTTGACTTCTTGCCCTCAGTTCTGGAGGTGGTGGCTGAAGCTGTGAGCTGTGGGATAGCAGGCGATGTCCTCACCCAGGGACGGGGGTTATCAAGGATAGAGGGCATAATTCAACTGGCTTTGGACAGTGAATGAGCAGAGTGCTTTCTAAACTTACTCTTCCTTCTTCATCTCAGATCTGGGAAGTGTGAGCTGTAGTTCTCCTGGGTCAAGAGGGCATGCCAAGCCTTGCCAGTGCCTCTACTTGGTTCATGTGGAATGCAGGGGCTGCTGGGTACACACATAATACAGGGGAACTGGCGGGAGCAGTGGAGTTGTTTTGGTGTAGAACATCTTTAAAACAGCCAAGGGAAGTGGCCCTCTGGTAGGACTCTGGAAGACTGCATGGAAGAGCACTGTCAGACCTGCAGGGCAAGGATGGATTCTAGCTGCAGACCCTTTCTCCCTTGAAAGAAACGAAGCATAAATGAGCTCAAATATTAGTAGTATTTACATGGAAACTGCCTCAGAACTGACAGAGTCTGTAAGTACTTCTCTCTCCACATCTGTGATAGCTCAACATGAAACACAGTCAGACTAAAGCAGGAGAGAGCACTCAGCCTGTTAGTAAAGCATTTGGAAAATCTATATTCTGCCACATCCCTTCACCATAACACACTAATTGAAATTTGCAACATCCCATCCCAACCTGTCATGGCATCTTCAGAGCAGTACATAGTTTTTAATTTCTCTCTTCAGCCATATATTTGGTACAAGATTACTGTAGTTGGGAATGTCAGCAGCATGGAGCCTGGGAATGTTACTCAGTGTTCCCTGTGGCTTTAGAGGGAATGAAATCAAGCACATTAGACACATTGCACATGCAGTGAGCATGGCAGATACGAGAACTGGAGAGCTGATGTTCCCAAACCATCCTGACACAGTCATTAGCTATCAAATATGTATGAAAGAGTTGCATATGGAAGAATTTAGGATAAAAAATAGTTACTGCAGTGTGCAGAGGAATATTTTAAAAAGCATTGTTCTGATTTGAAGACTTCTAATGGAGAGGTATTTCTGTATATAATGCCATGCTGTTTTCACAGTTGATGTTTAGCACTTCTGAGTTTTGTTTTGCTTGGGTACATCTGTATGGACCATTCACTTAAGAGTTGGATTTGAGGATCCTTGTGGGTCCTTTGCAAGTCAGAGTATTCTGTGATTTGACATTGAAATATTTTGCGAATTATTCTAGTTATGTAAGATTTAAAGTTGAACCACTCTTCTGTCGCATTAGACCACATTTGTCAGTCTAACAGCCCCCTCCCTTACATGGGCAGCCATGTAACTCTGAGATGTTGTGAAGCACATCCTGTCTTTACTTTTATCTACATTAAAACCTGGAATAATAATTTTGGTTCATATCCAGAACCTGCAGAGAGCATGCAGCAATGAAATCATGTGGTCTAATTGTCATCTGAGTCTTATTTTTTAATGCATTTTCCAATAGCTTAAAGTCTCTATGTGATGATACTTCAAAAAAAGTAAAAATTGGGCACACTTTTACCTAGTACTAAAAGTCTTTTTTTCTTCCATATGCTCTTTTCTTTCCTTCTTTCTCTTTGCACAAGCTCAGTCCCCTTGGAAAAATACATGATGTACCTAAAAGGAGAATGCTCTGTTTTTAAATGTAGAACCCAAAAGGACTGTTATGCAGAGTAACAACCCAGTCTCTAAGGTAGCTGGCGTCCTGTCGCCTGGGTCTAGTTCCCACCAAGCGCTTACGCACTTGAGTTATTTTAATGCACTGGAGAAATGCACTGAGCTAAATGAAACTCCCTCTGTCCACATGGAAGTGTTGGCAAGATTAGGGCCTTGGGGCTTGGCACATCAAGGGTTAAGTTGAGACTTGAGTGTGTAAACTGCACTAAACTGAAGTAGGACACTGGTGTATATTCAGTGAAAGAGTCAGTTGCGTCATTTGTACCAGGTCCTGGTTCTACATATATGGCAGGTTTCTTAAAATATCCTAAGTTAGGTTATGGGTAGAGTGTGTTTTTCTCTGCATGGACAGTGTGGGACTGTTGAAAGCAGAGTGAAGTATACAGGAGAATGAATTCATCACCTAAGATCTTAAAGCAAGTCCAGAGGAGTCCCTGGAGCTGCTCCAGGACTGGAGCCCCTCTGCTCTGGATCCAGACTGAGAGAGCTAGAAGTGCTCCCCCTACAGAAGAGAAGGCTCCAGGGAGATCTCAGAGCCTCTAAAGGGCTCCAGGAGAGCTGGAGAGGGACTGGGGACAAGGCATGGAGGGACAAGACACAGGGAATGGCTTCACACTCCCAGAGGGGAGGGTTAGGTGGGATATGGGGAAGAAATTCTTGGCTATGAGGGTGGTGAGGCCCTGGCACGGGTGCCCAGAGAAGCTGTGACTGTCCCTGGATCCTTGGAAGTGTCCAAGGCCAGGTTGGATGGGGCTTGGAGCACCCTGGGATAGTGGAAGGTGTCCCTGCCCATGGTAGGGGGTGGAATGAGATGAGCTTTGAGGTTCCATCCATCACAAACCATTCTGGGATGCTGTGATTTTTCATTTCTTAGCAAAATCTGGCTTTGTCCCTACTGATAAACTAGTACCTGAGCAATGTATGTTGTCATAATTGTACAGAGAGAATCCTTAGCTTTTATTTGCTTTATTTTAGAGGAAGTTTAATCTCTGTAGTTGTTACCGAGAGCACCCAAACCCAGTTGCACTGCAAAGTTTGAGTCCTTTCTTCACGAACACCAGTCACTTTGCTCCCTTGTCACCTACGTGCCGAGCCCTTGGCTCAGGTGTGTGCTAACAGCTGTCGTTGTGTTGCAGCCCATGCCTGGACACAGTCAGTTTGCTCTGGAAGCTGGAGCCCAGGTGCCCGTGCTGCCGGTGCAGCCCTCCATGGTCATGTCACCGCCGTTACAGCTGCAGCCGGAGCTGGTGCCGCCCTGCGTCGCTCCCGAAGGCGTTCCCCAGGTCCATGGCAGCCTTGCCGCAGCTGCCCCGCCTGGCCCCATAGAGCCTGGCCTGCCTCTCCAGCCCTCTGCTCTGCTGCAGCTCCAGCCTGATCTTTCCCAGCCACTGGGCCAGCAGCTCCCAGCTCCGTGCTCGGCTGTCGTGGCAGGCGCAGAGACTTCTCAAGAGGTAGACCCCTTCCTCTGAAGCAACTCACCAGCCTCAGCCTTAATCTTCTTAGTTACTCCTGTGTGAAACAGCGGGCTTGTTACACAAGGGACGTTATCCCCTCAGTGTGTTGAGCTGCTGCTCCTTGATGCCAGCAACTCTGGGTCAGCAAATAATTGGCTATTCCAAATGAAACCTCATGTTGTAGCTCAGGAAATGTCTCACTGAATTCATGAGGCAGCAAGATTAGGCGCCTCCTTGTCCATAGCTGAGTACAAGCACAGAGATAGAAATCAAGAAATTCTCGCTGTGGATGAGTTAGAAGATATTCTGTAGAGTTGTACCCATGTTTTGTCAGTCTCGTTTTAAATGTCTCAAGCACTTGTTTAACCAACCATCATTTGCCCTAAGAAACTGCTCCACAAACTGAGTCTTTATACTGTGAAAGCCCTTCATGTTCTTCAGCTTGAGCCCTATTCTCATTTCATTTAGCATTGTATCCTCCTGTATTGCCTGATGTCTGCTGTAGCCCTGGGATTTTTGTTACTTCAGGTACTCACGGGCATTCCCAATTCTTGGTGTTCATAGAAGCAGGATGCTTTTTTATTGTTTTCCTTATAGAACTGTCAGTTCCCCTGTCTTCTATTTTGACTTTTCTTTCCTCTCCCATATTCTTTAATCCTCAGTCTTGACAGAACATCACAGAATGTTTCCTTCTCTTCAGCTCCCTCTTAACAGAGCAAAACAAGCTTTGGCATTTCTACCTGATTTCAGGAAATAAGTCTTATTTGTTCTCCACTCCTGTATGGAAATGTCCCTCTGATTCTGCATTCAGAGTTTTTCCTCTTGAGTCTCTGTTCTGAGTTACCTTCCCTCCCAAACTATGTATTTCACCTTTTCAAAATTAATCTCTTGTTTTTGCCCATGTTTCCATGGCTTGTTGCATGCCTTGACTCCAGTGCAGCCTGAAATTCCATTGGAGGTGCAACTCAGTGCTGCCTCCGGAAGATGCTCTGGAAGGGCTGTGCTAACACTAAAAGTGGATTCTAGTTCACATTTTTCCTGTCCCTCAATGGCAGTTTAATTCTTACCTCATCAGCATTCCTGCTGTGATGTAGGATGTTTCCTGGTGAATGTCAGTATCCTGTTGTTTAGGTGTAGCAGGAATGGTAGAGCCTGTCTGCAATGCTTTACCTGCAGACTCCCCAGAAAAGCTGGGCTGGGTCAGGCATATCCATCACTCAAGGTATTCCTTCTCAGCTGTCTTTTTTCTGAATGCAGAGCTCATGGCAGGGTCAGTGCTGGTGCCTTCAGTGCAGGGTCCGTTCCATTAGAGATTCTGGAAATATGAACAAACCTCATTGTTGTGCACTGTGATACAGGGGATACAAGTTCTCCTGAGAAACTCATGGCCACTGAGGAACACGTCTGTCCTTCACGTCCTACATCTCTCAGAACATGTAACCACTGGTTTGCTAATTTCATTCTCACGTCCATCTCTAAGTTAACTCCCTTCTCTCATTCAGTTTAAGAAATGAAACAAGTACCAATCCACATCCTTTCCATGCTGCTTTTCTGACATACATTGCTAAAGTTTCCTTGGGTGTAAGAGAAGCTTCATACCTGTCTATAAAACACTACATTTTGTTGCTACGCTGCCATGACGTTTTTATCTCTTCTCTTGTGTTCAGGCACGTGGCAGCACTTGCATCCAAACCAACCTGAACCAGTCAGGCAGAAGAGGTTTTGTAAGGCATTTGGTTAGTTGCATTACCAGAATGTCGATACATTATGTCTGTGTTCTCACTGTTCATGGATGTTGTAGTTTTATTGAAACTGCATTTCAGCTTGGCATGGCTTACGTGTGGTGTTACAGCCAAGGAGTGGGGCTGGCTGGTTAACTGCAGAGAACCAGTGGGGCTGACCAATTCCCCACTGAGCTTTTAAGCCCAGCCCACCACTGCCTAAGTGCTCAGTGTAGCGATGGCAGTCAAGGGGCTTGTTTCTAGCTGTGCATCTATAGAAGGATTTTATAGATGTGTGTTCATAAATATATATAAAATTATATATATTTATGGGTGTATCTGGTGTGAGTGTGTATACACAGTTATATACGTGCACAGGTGTGTGTGTCCGTGTGCCTACATGATAAGTTTGTTACAGCAGGGCCTGCAGCATTGTTACAAATTCTGTGAGAATGGGTCTGCCCGATGTGAAAATCATGCTATAGTATCTGTCCCAGAGCTGCAGCCAGTGAAGAGGGAAGCTTTTAGTGGACATTTGTGTAAAGGACAAGAGGACGTGATGCGAGGGTGGTATTCTTAAATGATAGATTTTCATCTTTTATTTGGAAGTTCCTCAGAAATTTTCCCACTAAGCAAAACACAATATTTCAGAAAACTATATAAAGGAATGAAGCAAATTAGCAGATAAATTCAGAAGTAAAAGACAGTAGGTGCTGATACGGAATTGTCCTGCAATCAGATTTTCCCATGGTGGTGAGCACTGTTTTGTTCCTTGGACCATCTCATCTGCTGTGGGCAGAGGAAGGGAACTGGCAGGTTAGTGGCTCTATCTGAAAAAGTGGTTGGTTGCTTGGACCGAAGAGATGTTGGAAGGGTAAAATAGGACATTTATTTTATTTCCGGGTTAAACAGAATGGTTTTAGAGTTACTGGTGCCAACAGCAAACCCCTTCTTAAAGATATTTTTCATCTACTAAAGCATATGTTTGCTTAAATGACTTTTTCTTGCATTGTAGGAGCAGTCAATACAGGACAAACTCCAAGCTCTGTCCCAGAGTTGCGAAAGGTATTGTCATCACCTCTTTGGTGTAAGAAATGCTTGCTTGTTGGAGGCTGTTTTTTCTGACACGACTAGAAGGAGGTGGACTGGGAGTATGTCTAGGAAGAAGCTTGATAAGTGTTCTGTGTGCAGTATGCCCATTCTGGCACCTGCAGCTCTTTTAATTCCTTTCTTTGGATGCAGCATCCTGGCCTTGGAGTATGTACAGTTGTATGGAGCTTCTCTTTTCCTCCCTCTGCAGCAAACCTAACCTGTTTGCCCTTTCGCTGGGAGAGCAGAAAGGCAGGCGCTGAGAAAACTTCACCTTAGAAAAAAAGGAACTTGTGCAGTTCAGAGAGGGACTGTCAGGACCCCTGAAGTGAAGGGATTAGGGGCTGTAGGGGTATATTCAGAGTGGTGGGACTTTTGCTGTGTTACTGCCAGAAATATTAATAGATCATTTCTTGGTAGGTGTTGTAGCCAGAGTATGTGCCTGGTGTGAAGTAGTGCCTTTCACTCACTGAATATCTTTCAGTTGACTCAGTTTGGGCCAAAAAAAGTGCAAATGTGCCCTTTTGTGCAGCCTCTGTTATGTAGCTTACTTTATGTATGACTCCATTGTGTATGACTCTGGCTTTATTTTGGGGTTATTCTTCCTTTCCCTTGTGAAGCTACATGAGTCCAGATGTTGCTTCTGGTAAAGAGATGAGTGACAGCTTGGAAGGAGCAACAGGAAGTGGGAAGCAAGAAGGAAAATCTTCGAAGAAGCATAAGAAATCCACGCGTGCTCGTTCGCGCCAGGAGAAGTCCAACAGACCCAAATTGACCATATTAAATGCAAGTACAACCTGTTGAAGGGTAACTCTAGGGTTCCTTTGGCTTTGCCAGGAGTAAGGGTTGTTAATTTCTGCATGCAGGTGTGTAACACAGGGGATAAGATGGTGGAGTGCCAGCTTGAAACCCATAACCACAAAATGGTGACGTTCAAGTTTGACTTGGATGGTGATGCACCGGAGGAAATTGCTACTTACATGGTGAGATGTGGCTACCCACAGGCTCTCAGTGCTCCCAGTTGCTTCAGGCAGCTCCTTGTGTATGCTTACTGCTTGAGCTGTCTGGCAGTTGTGGAATGAGGCATTAATAAAAAAAATGTCTATTTTCCCTTTTATTTTGATGTGGCCTTCTAGGTGGAGAATGAATTCATCTTGCAAAGTGAAAAGGAAACTTTCATTGAGCAAATGAAGGACATCATTGATAAAGCAGAAGATATGCTCAGTGAGGATACAGAAGGAGAGCGAAGTTCTGACCAGGGAACAAGTCCCCAACAAGACTCTGATAAGATGGAAATGAGCGAGGTAAGAAATGCTTAATAAAGACTGCTAGTTTGATTCCTTTTTCTTAACAGCCAGATGCTTGAATTACTTCTGCATCTTGTGTTAAAAAAAATTAAAAAGGTTTGTTAACTAGAAAAATAATGCTTTTGCTGTGTTAAGCCTTACAAATATGAGTGAGATGATGCTCCTCTTGCACTGATGCAGTTATTTCTTCTGTTGTTTCTTTTACAGGAGAAGCGTCAGTCTCAAATGAAGACACCCATGTATCAGCAAAATGGTAAGAGTGCCTTTGAATTTCTAGTGGAAGGTGTCCCTGCTCATAGCAGGGAGTTGGAACTAGGTGGCCTGTAAGATCTCTTCCAACCCAAACCATCCTGTGAAATTAAGACAAAATCATCATCTGTAGACAACAGAAATTCATGTATTTACTTGTTATTTTCTTTTCATCCCTAGTTTTGCATACTGGAAAAAGGTGGTTTATTATATGTCCAGTGGTGGAAAACCCTACTACGGATGTCCCTGAGTTTTCTCCCCCGGTGCCTCCCAGTGCCCAGCAGACAGAAGGGCCAGGTATCTCCAAACTTTGTAGAAAATGTGTTCTCCTGAGCTGCTATGTTGTCTCTCTTCTGTCCTCACCTCACTCAGCTGTGATGGTTTCACTTGATTTAGTCAGAGGAAGAAAATTATTTTGTTAAGCCATGCATTTACAGTGTGTTCCTGGTGTTGAACCAAATTGGGAATCTTTATCTGAATTTCAGTAAAGTGTCGGTATTTTAGCTATACCTTATGCTATGGGGTAGATGAAATTCTCATCACTGTAGTGTCTCTTCAGTAAAATATTTTTTGCATAATCTGAAAATTCTCATTCGATGTGCATAACAGCTATTTGCTGGTGGAAATCGCTAGTGGGTGGTCTGTGCAGCTGCTTGGGGGCCTTGGCAGTGATTTTCTTTCCTTTAAAAGTTCATCTTTTGTTTGTGTTCTTTCTAGAACCGGAGCAGTCGGATGACCAGCCGGTGAGCTCTGCAGTGACAGAGGTGCCCGGGGTCGGGGCTGGCCAGCAGCTTCCCCTGCACACAGGGGTCAGTGACAGCCCCGTTGGAGCCACCCTGTCCTTGGCACCAGCTCCTGCTGCGGCAGCTCCTGCCAGCATAGCAAGCCAGCCAGAGTTCCCAGCCCCTCTGGCATCTGCCCCGAGCATCACNNNNCGCACCCGCCGGAGGGCGGCCAGCCCAGCGCGGGGCCCTTCGGCAGCCAGCCCTTCCCCGCGGCCGCCTGCCCTGACGCCCTGGGCTTGGCGGGGTCCCAGCTCCAAAGCCCAACGCAGGTGCTGCTGGCCGCGGCCCAGCAGCTGCCGGTGGCACAGGGTGGCGCAGGCATGGCTGGTGCCGGGGCAGGGGTCAGCCTGCTCCAGCAGCAAAACCCCTCTGGCACAGCGGAGTCTGACGGTGAGGGACCCCCCAGGGTAGACTTCGTGGACAACACGATTAAAAGCCTTGATGAGAAGCTGCGCAATTTGCTGTACCAGGAATATGTTCCAACTTCTTCAGCATCAGCAGGGACGCCAGACACCTCTGTGCCCCCCGAACAGGGCGACAGTGAATTTACCTTATCACCTTTTCTCGAAGAGCAAGCTCCTGCCCTGGCATTGGATGAGAGAGAAACAGGCTACAGCATCCCGGACACTGGCCAGGAGGTGAAAGCTGCTGCCGAGCCACTGGTGCCCCTTAGGCCCTCGGGGGCCTTGCCCTGCTCGCTGCTGGTCAGTCCCCCAGTGGCTCTGCCCTTCATCCCCTCAAAGCCAGCCTGTAGGCCTGACCCCAGGGCAGAGCCCAGAACCCGCTCTCCGGCAGTAGGACCCATGTAGATCTTTAGTTTCCCTAAACATTTCATATCTCTACTCCAGGATGTGTTACCTTTGCTTGCTCACTGTTTTTCAGTGGGAAAGCTCACTTAAATTTTTCTTGTCAGATGCATCCCAATTCATTTTTCAGAAATGCTTGTTAGTGAAAGCCCGACTTTCCCTTTAGATTCAGAAGTGGTATAATACTTAAATTCATCTCCTCTTGTGTCCTGTCCAAAGCAGGCAGAAGAGCGTCAATTTGTTTGTAGTTTAAGAATGTAAAACAGATGTGTGGGATAGTCATTCTAGTTCTAATGAAGGCGATTTTGCTTCAATTTGAAGTATAAATGAATGGCAGTGGTTGTGATTACTGCTTTCCAAGTCAACCTGGATAAAGCAAGCACTTCAAGTGCCTTTGCCTTGTTCACATGCTGCAGCCAAAGGCAGACATTCCATTGGCAGGAGTTTTTTCTGTTTCCGGTAATAAACAGGAAGGAGAAGACAAATTTTTTTTTTTGCCACAGAAGCCTCTAAGGAAAGAGGTAGTAGGCGGTCTGGGGCAGTGGTTACTCTGTTTCAGTTGAGCCTCCATGTTAGGTTTTTTCAGATAAAATTCCAAGTTTATGATATCATCAGATTTGCAGCACATTGTGCTAGATCAGTGTCTATTCCAGGCCCTGGCACGAGTTGCCCAGAGAAGCTGTGGCTATCCCATTCCTGGAAGTGTCCAAGGCTAGATTGGATGGGGCTTGGAGCAACCTGGGATTAATGGAAAGTGTCCCTGCACATGGCAGGGGGTGGAATGGGTTGAGCTTTGAAGTCCTTTTCAACCCAAACCATTCTGTGATTCTATATCTTACTCAAAAGTAGCATTTCTGGAGATAACTCCATCCCTGCTGGCAAGGCTGAGCCTGTTTAGTGTAGCATCAGCTGGATGAGCTGTATCAACTGCTCGAGAGGTGCTGTATGGTACAGGAAAGCAGCTGTACTCAAGTGACTCTTTAGAGTGTGTTTTCTAATGATAAATGTCATTCTACAGCAAACAAAATTCTCACTCTGTAAAAGGTGTTATGTCTCTCCAGTAACTGGAATTTGTCCTATTAAAATCTGTGCCAATAAGGAAAGAGACATAGGACTTGTGAAGACAGACATACACATGAGGAATATACAGAGTGGCTGGAAAAGCAAACCAGAACAAAGCCCCAAGCGTGTGCGTATATATAATATACTGGGTTTCAGTAGCTTGGGCTGTTCCAGGTGCAATGCTGCCGCTGCTTTATTTTTTCCAAGGAAGAAGAAAAAAAAATGGGGGAGTTGGAGGCAAGACTTGAAGGCCACCTTCACAGGCACTGTGAAATAGTTCAGTATTCCCTGGTAGTGCCAGGGCAGCAAGGAATTGAGGGGAGGAGAACACATTCTGCTTTTTGAGTGAGACTGAAATTGTGTTTCTTTTTTCCTTTTACTGAAAGTTGGACAAGCTGGAAGTTACTGGTGTGAGTGCTCATCCGTCAGAGGCAAGAGGTGGGTCAGCAGGCAGAACAGGTAATGCTCCTCTGGCCATCCCTGCTCAGTGGCAGTGGCAGGAGTGGGACAGCAGCCCATCCATGCTCAGCAGCCCTGTGTGTCTCTGAGACACCAAGAACACCAGAATAGTTCAGGCCCAATGTACCGTGTAGATTTCATTCTTCTTCTGTTTTTCTCATTAAAAATTTTTAACTGACTAGTGAAATTCCACACACCTATTATTATTTGAATTCCCCAAATCACTAAATCTGCCTACCTGGAGATACTTTATATTGCCATTGCTATTGCCTCCTTCATTTTCAATCCTGTATTACAAAGATTGGGGTTTTAAATTATTCTTCAGTGGTACGCTTCAGTTTATGGCAATGAAAACATTGGCTTTTATTATATTAAAGCATTCCAGACATAAATATTTTTTTCCCGCCTTTAAAACAGGTCTAGCCACAAGCATCACTTCGGCTCCTGCTGCTCCAGCAAAAGGCCTCCTTCAGGTAACCAGAACTAGGAGCGGTTTTCTGCTTGGTTGTTACAGTTTCTTTTGTTAAGCTCCCTTATTTTCTCCAGGTTGCACCTCCATCATCAGGCACAGCTCCACAGATGGAGACTTTCCAGAGGAGCGAAGAGGCAGAGAGGACGGCTTCACCCACGCACACAGAGAGCGTAACGCGGCAAGTGGCAGCAGATGGGGCAATGAGTAACTTCCACAGGGATGGCTCTCCGGGCTCTGGTTCCTGTGGAAAACAGGCTGAGGTTCAGGAGAGCGGCACACCAGCCAAAACCATTGGCAGGTTTTCAGTCATCAGCACGCAGGACGAATTGACTTTAGCAGCACCGCACTGCCTGAGGTTCTCGGCCCCCCCGGATGTGTACCTGCACGAGCTGCCCTCCAGCCCGGACGTGAAGGCGGCTGCCCGCAGGCTCCAGACGGCCTCTTCTGTCGATGTCCTGTGCGACCAGGCCTCGAGCGACTCCGCCGACGAGCCCTTCCCGCGGCAGCCGGCGGCTGCTGCCGCTGCACAGCTCTCCCCCCCCGGCAGCAGCACGGCTACAGACTTCATTAAAAAAGCAGCTGCTTTTCTGCAGAGGTCTGGCAAAGGTGGCTCCCCTGGCCCAGAGTCACCCAACGGGCAAGGTGCGAAGATTCCTACCATCAACATCACGTCCTTCCACTCGCAGTCATCCTACGTGAGCAGTGACAATGACTCAGAGTTTGAAGATGCTGATATGAAGAAAGAATTGCAGAACTTGAGAGAAAAGTACGTTGGGTTGCAAGCGACGCAAGGGAAGCTTGTGTTGCCATACCTTGGCAGCAGCTCAGCTTAGGATGAGCAGAGCTGTAAGAAGTAAACTGGTTCTGGGCAAATTACGCATTGCCAGGACCTTCCCCCACTGTTATTCTCCTGTGCATTGCCTTATCTACCAGTTCCAGTTAGAAGAATAACTCATAGAATCTCAGAATGTTTTGGGTTGGAAAGGACCTTAAAGATCCTCTCATACCAACCCCTGCCATGGGCAGGGAGACCTTCTGTTACATAAGGTTGCTCCAAGCCCTGTTCAACCTGGCCTTGGACACTTCCAGGGATGGGTAGTCACCACACATAGATAGTTGTAGCTTTGTGTACTTGGGGATGATTGTTTTATAGCTAGCAACTGTTTCGTTTCTTCTTTTACAATTAATTACACTGTCAGGATGTGATGCTTTATCAAATGCACTGCTAGCAGAGTCCTTTTATTTTTTTAGGCATATGAAAGAGATTGCTGAGCTGCAGACTCAGCAGAAGAATGAGATAGAGGCACTGTATATTCGGCTGGGGAAACCCCTTCCTCCCAACCTGGGCTTCCTTCACTCCGCCCCGCCAAGCAGCCGGCGCCGAAGAACCAGCAAAAACAAATTGAAAGCTGGAAAACTCTTAAACCCTCTGGTCCAGCAGCTCAGGAGTGGAACATCAAGCACAAGTAAGTACACTGGGTGCTTCCTTTGGCTGTTGCTTGTGTCAATTGTGGCTCTGCTGTGTAATGGCTGAGACTGCTGGAAAGGATGGAATTTTTGTTGGTTTTGAGCTGGCATGCTTTTGGACAGGCTTGTCCCAGCTCCCGGTGGCAAGCCATACCTGCCTGCTCTGCATTGGCTACAGTGCTTGGCACAGGAATAACATTCCACTTTAATTTGGAAATCAGCCTGTTTACATCTCCTCCATTCTCCAAATGCAATTTAATGATGTTTGTATTCACTTCTTAGGTGCTGTTGTGCTCTATTGATTAGGTGCTGTATCTTCTTGTTTACTTTTTCCTCCAAGATGTCATATATAAAAGATGGGATTGTGTTTGCTCCCCTGAAGGATGGGAGATAAAAGCAGTTACAAAACCTACAAAACCATGATGGAGGCTTTGACTATTTGAAGTAGTGTGAGATTTTCGCACAGCACTTCAGTCTTTAGTTTTTATCTTTTGGAAAAGTACAAAAATATCATTTACCTGGGCAATGTCAATAAACCCCAGTACCTATTTCTTCAGCAAAATGTAGAATAGAATATGCATAATTTTTCTTCAGCTTAGTTTATGCTGTTATTTGTGAGAGCAGCAGCATTTCTAGCATTCACCCTTTATTTCAAACCTGGGGGCTCTTGTTTTTAATATTACTGCATCATAGGCCCCTTTGAATTTTGTTTCATCAATCTTATAGGCAGGGTGTTGAGGAGGATTTTGCATTTAAGGATTTCAACTGAGTTGGGAAAAACAAATATACTCAGAACCAATAAGTTCTGTGGCCCATCTTGAGACTGAGTGTTCTTGTCCACACAAATATCCCAAGTAAAGAGGCTTAAAAACCACAATACCTTTTCAACCATGTATTACATGAATTTATCAGCAGAAGCATCTAACAGTGGCAATGACAAATAGCTATAAATAAAGTTCCTTGTGTCTTTGCAACTTTTGTTTTCTTCTCCATTTGCTTAATTTTACCTTTGGTGTGGGAGAGCAAACCTGTGTCCCGCTTCATCATTCTGTGCATTCATCTGCCTCCTCAGCACCCCAGCAGCTCTCTCTTTATTCCAGCAGTGCTCCTTCTGAGGCTTCTGAAAACACAGAGGAGAAGAAACTATAAAAAACAAACCTGCTCCAGGAGCTTCTTGGAGAACCAGGATCAGTGATAGGAGATGTGGATTATTTTCTGGTGCAGGCTGCCCCAAAAGTCTGTGCTACATCCAGTACATCAAATGGTGAATGGCTGTTCCTCTTGGGGTCAAGACACGGATTGTTTTTAGGCAGGGTTTTTTTATTCCGAGTTTACCTAGCTTTTGCCATTGCATGTGGTGTATTTGTTTGCTCTTGCAGGTAACCTTTCAGACTCTAAAGACTCGCCCCACAAAGAAAGCAGTAACTCCCAGCCGGGCTCCCCCGAAGCGGCCGCGGTGCCTCCCTGCGCAGCCCCCGCCTTTGGCAAGGCTGTGCAGACACAGCAGCCCTGCTCTGTCAAAGCCTCTCTGTCCTCTGACATCTGCTCCGGCCTGGGCCCCGACGCAGCTGACACCAATGCAAGCTCTGGCCAAGGTGATTTTTCCTGCCACCTGTTTTGTGTCTCTTCCAGCACGTGCTAAAATTAGTTCCCTTCCCTTAGGCTTGAACTTTTTAAGAGTGATAGAGGAACGTGAACCTTTGACAATCCAAATTACTGACTAATCTTTACAAAGGGCGTTGGGGTATTGTCAGAAGAGCAAAATTTAAGTGTCTTACCGAGTGTCACCAGCACTCGAGAGGGCATGCCCAAGACATCCTTAATTCTTAGGAAAGAAATACCTCTTGGTTTTGCCAGCAGTGGCTTTATCCTAATACCTTCTCTGGAGTCTGCCTTACAGATTCCTGAGAAAAAATGAATTGAAAACAAAAAAGATATGGAAGGCTAGGAGATTGTTTTCTTTGTTTCATTTTTTTAGCCCCTTGACTCTGGCAGACCCCAGATTCATTATAAACTACCAAACCGTCTTGGGCATGAGAGAAAATAAAAATGAAATGAAAAGAAAACCAAACCTAGGGGACCAAGTTATGTTTCCTTTCTATGAGGGGTTCACTTAGTGCATAATTTTGGAGTCCCAGCCACAGGATGGTAGGCTGGCTGTGCTCCCCAAGCCCCTGCTCTGAGACCTCTGTGTACTGCCCCTGTCGTAGGCTTTGACTGATCTTATTGCCACGCATATGGGAAGTTCCAATGATGATTAAAATACCTTCCTCTCATTGCACATCCTGCCAAACTAATCTGCAAAATATCTATCTGTCCTCTTCTGCTGTTATTGCATCCTTTGTGTATGGTCAGTGAACTTGCTCCTCTTTGGCAAAGTTAAGGGGGAGATGTGGAGGTTTAACTAACAAAGCTGATTTGACTGATGGTTTAGGACATCTGATCACAGCTACTTGTACTTTATAAGTGTCTTTGTTTTCTTCCCTTTATATTCATTTACAGGCTGGACGGTTTTCCACCAAACGTCTGAGAGAGTGACCTATAAATCTAGTAGCAAACCTCGTACCAGATTCCTCAGTGGACCTGTGTCTTTGTCCATCTGTTTGTATTTGTTCTTTTGTATTTTACCACAGTCCATCTTTCTTTTACCCTCTTTTTCCAATTCCATGGTTTATATCTCTAATATGTTTGGCAGGATGCCCCTTTTTCTGAACCATCTTTTCTTTCTTTTTCTCTTTCTTTTAAGTAATCATCATGAACACACCTTATTTATATTAATTTTTCATGTGAAAGCTTTTTTTGCACTGCTTTTGGCTCATGCCTGGGCACCAAAAGCATGTGTGGAAGATCTCATCATTTATTATATATAGCCTGATGGTAAATTTTACCCTGGACTTATCAAAGCTTTTGTACTTTATGTGATTTCTGTTGAAGTAATTTTATTTGCAATGTGGCAAATATACATGTCTGCTGTCCCGGTTCCAGCGACAACAAAACGAAATCCATCCTTCTGTAGACGAATGGTCTCTTTCACACATGTTTGGACTCTGAAGACATGCATGTAGCAAGCTGATACAATTCTAGAAGGTCACTGGAGGGTATAACTTCCATACAAGGGCTGTATTAACTCAATATACAGTACTGTTTATATCCACTCTATTTTCTTTAATTTTTTCCCCCGCTCTTTGCATGTGGAAATGCTGAGACAACAGTGCTCCAGCTAGTTCTTTCCAAATCTGTCCCAGGTGGGCTTTTCCCCATGCAGTCGCTTTAATTAGTTTAAGTGAGCAACTTTTTTATGAACTCATAAGCAGCAGGAAGATCTGGTTACTCTAAGGGAGTGTCCCATCTACTTTTTGTGTAAGCTGATCTGGCTGAAGCACTTGACTCAGTTTATTTTCTTATGACTTTATGTGACCTCAGAGATGAAGTCAATTAGCAGTTCATCAAAGCATAAATAAGTAAAAAGCAATATCAGATATTCAGATGATACTCGGAAATGGATTGCTAGGATCCAGGAGTTTTGTCTCAAATAACTGTGCACCTTCTATTTGTACCCTATTTGTCTGACTTCTAAAGTAATTGGCAATTCCACCAAACAATATCAAGCTATTTAATGAAAAAATTAAGACTTTTTTACCCAATTGTAGATGCTGCTTTTTAGGCAAACGGATTTTGCTTGTACAATAAAGATATGTTGTGCTGAACAGGTACTATAGGCCACTTACATATAACCTTAGAAGGGCTGATAATGTTCTTGAGAAAGTGTTTGGTTAAATAACTGTGGGTTTACAGTAGTATCAGATCTCCCCTTGGAGTTCTGCACTGCTCATTACTATCCAAGTGGGTCGGGTCAAAGGCACAAGACCACTCCAATACACTCGTCCTAATATTATGAATAAACAGTATTTTTAAAAATAATCTTGATTTTTTTTGTTTGAGCTCCCTGAAAGCCCAAACACTCAGGTTACTGACGTTTACAGAACTTATCATGTAAGCTTTTAAGGACTGGTGAAGTTCTGAGAACCTGAGGAGAATTCTCAGCTCCCAAATGTTCCCATTTGGTGTTATAGTGGCCACAATAATTTCTTCTTCTGCACATGTAATTCTCAGAAGTTGTTCTATTAATCTTCCATGGAATTGCTATTCAGTAGGATGCAGAAAGTCTGGGACATGGCAACTAAAACCCAATGTATTAAAAATGTTTGGGTGCATGGATGTTGTGAATGAAACCAAGGGAATATGTAAATCCTTGGAATCGTGAAGTTTTCTGATGCTTAAATAACTCATCATGACTAATTGCTTTCTGTTCCCAGCCCATGTGCTCTCTTAGCTCTGGGCAAGTGCTGGGGGAGGTTTGGCCTCCTTCCTCCCTGAGTCCTACCAGGAGATAGGCACAGTTCAGGCACTGAACCGTGGCACTGCAACCATAGGTCACTCCTGAGGGTCCCAATCCTGAGAGCACAGCTTGGCTGCCAGGGGAGCATCTCACCTGGGATTCATCTCACCTGGGGAGCTCAGCAGGCCCCTGTGGCTGAGCTGTGGGCAGGTTTGATGGGGCAGGAGGCTATTCCAGCTTGTTTTCCTGTGAGCCCAGCAGGTGGGATGAGTGTGTGTGTGAAGGGCTGGGGCTGTGTGCATTCCTGTCCTTCCAAGGGTAGCTGGGGCTGGGACAGTGGCAGGCAGGACGGACAGCAGGAAACATCCTGTTCTGTGGAGCTGGGATCCAGAGCAGCTGTGACTGGAGCCTCAGGAAAAAGTGCTTGAGGGAGGCCAGGTTGGATGGTGTTCGGAGCAGCCTGGTGTAGTGGAAGGTGTCCCTGCCCATGGCAGGGACTTGGAACAAGACGGATGTTCAACGTCCCTTTCAACGTAAACCATGCTTTGATTCTGTTTGTTGAAGGTGATGATGTTGGCAATCACCAGCTGGCTCGTGTTCCTTCCCCTCTGGAAGGGATGTCAGTGGACCCAGCAGGCAGGCAAAGCGAAGCATTCGGATTAGGTGCTAAGCATGTTTGCATCCATGCCCCATCACTGGAATGCCCAAGGCCGGGTTGAACGGGGCTTGGAGCACCCTGAAATAGTGGAAGGTATCTGTGCCCATGGCAGGGGGTGGAACTGGATGGCTTTAAAATCCCTTCCAACCCAAACCATTGCAGGTAGGATTCCATCCTCTGTGCAGTTGTACAGGGTTGGGACATGGCTGTCCAGTGCCAGCAGCTTGGTGGCACCTCCAGACAGTTCAGAGTCCTGGGTCTATTCAGTAAATACCAGGTTTCCCTGGTATTTTTTTGTTTAAGAGCTGTGCTACATTTTCAGAAATGCTCTGAATCTGTATGTTTGGTTAAGGAAAACCAGCCCTTTGGTGAGGTGGGATATGCCAGCAGGAGGCCTGCTGCACTGGCAGAAAAGTTGGCAACAAATTTAAAAAATAAATGTTCAGATGGATTAAAGACAGTATCACAGGGATCTTGCTCTGGTTACAAGATCCATTGGACTCGAACACTTTCACAGTGTTCTCCAGGACTTTTAGATCTGTTGCCCATGTCCAATATTGACTTCACCTTTGTATGAAATAAAATATTTTTGATGGGCTTTGGCATAATTTTGTCCGAGTTCCTTTCCTGGGTTAAACTGCAAGGGTGCCCTAGGGAAGAGTTTCTACTGATCGTGAGTGGAATTTTCAAAGCTCCATTTGGCTTAGGCTTGGAATCTTGTGTAATGCAATTTTTGCCAGGTCTGTAGCAATTCATATACTGTATATGCATATGCAGTTATGGAAATGGTTTAGCAGTTTGCCATTTCCATTTTTTGTAGCTTTACAGCTTTTTGGCAGCTATTAGTGCAGATATGGGACAGTGGATTTTTTTTCTGTTCTGTATGATATAATAGCTATTTAATTCCTCAGATAAGAGATCTGGAATTGGAGGTAAAATGCTTGGCTGAACTTTCGCAGTCTTACATTAAATCTTAATTACAGTTCATTTCCTTAACTTTACAGTTCTTAAACATGTTAATTTTAGCAGTAATACAATTAATCTGGTGAATTAGATCAAAAAGTGAATTTTTAATTGAATTTGAGTTCATAACCAGCCGTGGCTGATGACTGTCAGTCGCTGCTTGAGGCAGTCTTACCGCTTAAGGAATGCTTCTCATCTTCCAAGCCCCATGCTGGAGTGATGCTGCTGAAGGAGCAGCTCTCTCCTTGGTGCCTGACTCTGCTGTGATATTTTCCTCAGAGCTGGCACCCCTCACGCAGGTGTTTCGGGAGTGTGTTGAGTATCACTACTCTCTGTCACTTCCCCAGGTCGGCTTTGGCACCTGAGGTGCTGGGAAACCTGTGCCTGGGTGTGCAGGAAGCAGAGGGGCTGGTGATTAAGATGTTCTTACATGCATTTGAGCACGTACTGCAGTCAGCTGCCTGCTTTTATTTCTCTCAGGCAGGTGCTTTCCATTTGCATTCATATTGTGCTAAGAAGTGCCTGTTGCTGCAGGAAATGGCAGGAAATAGCCTCTAGGATTGCTGCCGTGGCCACTGCCATCGTGGGGACTTGTTTCCATTGTGGGATTGGTAGCTAACTTTGGGATAGGCAAGGTAAGGTATACCTGAGGGAAAAGAGGGCAAAAGATACAAGAATACAAGACAGATGGTTGAGCTGTGAATGAGACTGTGTCTGCTATCTGGGCTTTGAGATGAGAACTGAACTTGGTCATGTTTGTATTGTTGTAGTCGTATCCTTCTGATTTTCTCAGGGTAGAAACCTATATGAACTATAGGAAATTATAAGAAATTCTTTCAAAGCATTCCTCTGTTCCTCATGCCACTCATGTTTAAGCACAAACATCTCTTCTCCCTTACTTCCTCCCTCCCTCGTTTCTTTACTTTCTCTTTCTCAGTCTCTGACTGAAATCGCTTCCTTCTCCTCTGAAGACTCATTCAGGGCCTGTGTCAGCCTGGACCTGCAATCTCAGAGTTTAAAGCTGTATTTCTGGCACAGTAACAAAATATTTCACCACTGTTTATTCTAGAGAAAAAGCACATCCATCCTCTATCTTACTTTTTTGCCCCAGTCTGATTTTGCTCATGGTTTCAAGTGCTTCTTCCCAGTGAACCCACCATAGCCCATATCAGACACTCATCTCCCCCCCCATCCCATAACAATATTCTTCTTATCAAGTCCAAAATACCTTTCAGGAAATTAGGCACCCAAATAGCAATGGTGCCGACGTCTGGCAAGATCTGACAGTCGAGCTGGGGTCTCGGCACACTTCTGGCACTCTGCTGTCTATCAACAGACTGTAAAATCATGATGAAGGATGGAACGAGATAACAATGAAAAAATCACATAGTTTAGTTAAATTAAAACTCGGCTACCCTGATGGATTATTTTTCTGCACTTGGACAAGGTGTAAGGGAAACTCATTCATAGTTCCATTCAATTGAAGTTCAGAGTCTCACATTTAGACACAAATCCTACAAATAAACTGTTTGCAAGCAATTGGCCTCAGACCTGCAGAACAATGTATCTTTTTGGACTTGTAAAACAAGATTTTTAGGGTTGTTTTATGGTTTGTCTTTGCAGCCAGACTAGCTTGACTTGTTCCTGAAAGCATTTTTGGCCTCCAATCACAAACTAAATTGACATCATTTCCTGCATTAATAGGAAACAAATCAAAACCTTCCATTAGGAAGCCAAGGCAATTTGGGAAAAAAAAAAAAAAGGAAAAGCAAGAAAATAAATTTTAAAAAATTTTAAAAACCAACCAACCAAAAAAACCCAAACAAATGCATCTTTAAGTCACGAGCCCTTGCTTTTGGCATGCTGTGGTACTTCCCAAAGTTTTTGAATGGCTGCACATTAAGAAAGGTTTGAGCTGTCCAGTTATTTAGGCTTCCTTTACTCACCTGAACTGCTGACTTTGTCTGTCCTTTCTTGCATAATAACTACTTTTTGATTGCTTAAAAGTACAGAAGCTTGTCCATCCAATTTGTTGTGTTTAGTCTTACCTAATTCTGTGTGTCTTGTATTGTTTTACCTTGTAGGGTCCACCTTGAAACGACTATGTCTAGGCAAAGATCACAGTAGTAGTAACTATCCCGTTTTTGTTTCTCAGTATTTCCTTCATGGCATGGGATGTTCTTTGCTTTTTATTGTTTTTTACTAAAAGCTAGTTGTTTAATAACTAGAGCTGATGCACTTATATGAAACTAGACTGTATAAATTGTGATACTTTGAGAGTAATGCATGTGCTGTGATGTCTTGGGAACCTCGCATGCTGCAAGAGAGTCGTGGTGTTCTGTGTGTGAGACCGTGCACGCATGTGGCCAGGAAACTGGGTCCAGTGTCTGTCTCTGAAATACACACCTTTATATGACAGCAGTTCTCTGCTGGAGGAATTGATAGCTTAAAACCATCCCAGTCCCCTTGAGCTGCATGAAATATTTGACACCAGTTGAAGAGCTTTCCTCTCAAAATCCTTACTTTTCTCACTTTTACCCCAAGTAAAGGAAAAGGAATTGAGCAGTATTCACTTAGAAGTGACATTGCAGGTTGAATGCATGATCATTTAAAGGTTTTTAATGTATTTTGCATAACTGTAGGGCTAATTAGAGTACTCAGTTTCATTGACTGGTAACTGATTAACAGAGAAAATACTCAATGTTCATGTTTGCTTATATAATAATTTTACTGCAGTTTTGTGAACTTTTTGCTTGGAGAGATGGTCTTTATTTCCAATCTTTAGCTATCTCAAATATGTTAGCTGAGAAGTTTCTTTACATTTTCTGCTTAGGCCAGATTCAGACTCCTTCAGTTGCAGTCCCCTGCTGAGCTTGCTGTGTCAGACTTGTAGTCACTAAGCAGAAAAAGGACAGAAATTTCTTTTTTCTTACTAGTTCTTCTAGAAAGAAGTGAACATACAGAATTAAATCTCTATCAATACTCTTCCTGACTACTTTTATCTATCCCAAAAGTTCTCTGTCTCAAACAGTCACCTCGCCCACTACATCCTCTGTCCTTTCTCTTCTATACTTTCATGGTCCTGATGGCGTTTTTTCCCCCCAAATATGCTAATAGCCATGTGAATGGTTCTGGCATCCTCAAGGGAGGTGGTGGGCTCCCAGAGCCTTTGAGGTGCAGGAACCAGCCCTGCCTGTAACCTCTATGACAGTGACATTTTTCCATGAGGACAGTAAACTTATGCAAGTAAAGTAAATGGTAAATTCATTTTATAAATGCTTGCAGTGTTAGCAATACATCCCACCTCCCTCATGGTAGTCTCTGCAGAGATGTTGTATGGGATGTCAGCTTTATGGGGCTGCATTCCTGGCTTCTCTCCTGTCCCTAATTTCCCCCAGGATAAGTTAGTGGCCAAGGTAACATGATGTGATAGAAAATGTAAACCCATTGGACTTGGACCATTTCTTTAAGCAAAGGTGCTCTGCAGCCAGGAGGGGGAGGATTAGAAATCTGAAAAGCTGCTATTGGAGTGGCAGTTGGTGAGAAGGGGTTTGAGCTGCAGGAGTGAGGCAGAGACACCATCTCAGCTCTCTGTGTGATTTTCCAGGATCCTCGACCAACAGCCTGGTGACATGTCCTGAGCCCCTCCCGCAGTCGACGCTGCAGGTTCAGGCCAACAACAGTAACAACAAGAAAGGGACATTCACAGATGACCTGCACAAGCTGGTGGACCAGTGGACGAGCAAAACTGTTGGAGCTGCACAGGCAAAACCTTCTTTAAACCAACTGAAGCAGAACCAAAAAAGGCAAGACATGGAGCCAAAGGCTAACCCCATGCAAACGCAGAATGAGACATGTGGAGTAAGTGGCCCTCCTTGAAGGATATACCTTTTGCTATGTGTCTGACAGCCTTTGCAGAACTCAGATGTGGAGGAGGACATAGACTAAAATTGCTCCAGATAAATGCTTTCTATAAATGTCCAGCTCTTTTCATTCAGTACTAAATAAATTTTTTCTAAATTATCCTTTGGAATAATCTTAAGGGATATGTGGGCAGCAATATATATAAAAATATATATTTTTAAATTCCAAACTGCTTATTAACAGCGATACACAGCAATACTCCCATCATTATCATCTGTTGCTCAGCTTCATTTTCAACTATTGCTAAAGTTTTCTTTTTGATGTTTAATGTTAACCTTCCTCAGAACAGGCGCTGGTGGCTCCATGGTTGGGAGCCATTGTTTGAGTGGAATTGGAGTGAGTCCTGTGCTGGGAGAGGGGACAGCTGGGGGTGTGCTGACCCTTGCTTGTTGGAAAATACCATCCTCAGAAATGTTGTCCAAGTGTCCTACAACAAATAGGGAATTGGAAAGTCCCCACTGGACCCTTCCTCTTCTCAGCAGCAGGACAAAGCTGTTGCAGGTGCATCGTGTCTGTATTCAGTGCTGCTGAGGGTTGATACAGGGGCAGCACAGCAAGGAATGAGTACACATCCAGAATCCCAGTTCACCCATTCTGGCCCACCCTGGTCTGGGTTTCCAAACCTCTTCCTTCTCACAGTTGGAGATTCTTTGACTAGTAATTTTTGCTGGGTTCATTTTCTTGAAAGACTGTAAATTGAGCCAAAATAGAGGAAAATAACAGCGAGGAGCTGTTTTGTAATCCCCTAAAAGCAAGAGAACTAGATCTGGATAGCAAACCACTGCCTTTTTGGGATGTAGAAGGAAAAAATCCTGTTGCAGTAATAGCTCTGTAGCTGTTGGTTAGGTGAAAAGCAGGAGCCTCACCAGTGTGTCTGCTTTGGTATGTGCTGGTTCCTGAGTGATTAAATAATCCTTTTAGTCAGTAATGCTTTAACCAGCTGAGGAGTAAGCAATGTCTACTTAAGACCCTAACAGTTTTCATAAAATAAGTCAAAGTTGGTGCTAGTAGACCCAAACTTTTTTTCAAGATTTCCATAAAGTGGTGGGGAGGGCACAGATTTTGTTAAGTAACTCTTTACTTTCTTTTGATGGGTTTTTAGCAGCATTTTGGTGTCTTTCCCCTGAGACTGCTGCAGAAGTTTGAAGCATTTTATGTGGATGTTTTGCCCTTGCCCACCTGTATCTCTGGAGAAACAGGTGGTTATTTTACTTACTTAAATCACCTGTTAGTATCAATTTAGAGTTAATTTTACCTCCTCCAGTCTTGGTGTCTCTATCTCGAAGCCTGTGGAGAAGGCAGTGTGTCACTGTGAGAGCAGCAGGAATGTCCTTGTCTTAGTACACTGGATCTTAGAGGATTTATGTCTTTCTCAACCATGGCAGTTGCCCAGAAGAGCTGACTGAAGTTTCTTGGAGGTGATTTACCAAGAGCATGGAGAGGTTGGGATTCCCTGTTCTTCATTTTGTGTCATTCCTTGTTGCGTGGAGGAGTGACATCAGCTGGAGCCCTGGGGCGGGTGAGACCTGGGGTGGTTTGGGGCATGAGGTCCTCATAAGGACCGTGCTGGTTGAGCAGAGATGCAAGGGCAGATGGCAAACACTGCTGGTGTAAGTTTTTGTTGAGTGTTTTGACCATGAAGATGGCACAGGATGCTTCAGGTGGCAGGTATGATATAGAAGAGTTTGACAAGGGTTAGTTTGTGAGTTCAGCATCGTTCTGCTGTTTGTGCCCTCTGAAACTGACCCTAAAGGGGAAATTGAAGTTGAGGGAGAAGAGGGCCGCATTGTGTTGGGAGAGGAATGGCCAAAGAAGGAGGAAATGAGAGCATGAGAGGACTCCTAGTGTGGACAGCTGGACAAGTGATGTGTGTCTGTGTTGGAGGGATAAGCTCCATGGGAAGATGTTTCACTTGTGCTGAATCACAGCTGAGTCAACTGGAAAGACAAAAAGAACTTGGGAAGTCACAGAAAGGATGGAAAAAATAGCTTTCCAAGAGAGAGAATCTGAAGCTCAGGCTGTACTTCTTCAGTTCATCTGGTAACACTGTCTTTTGTTGCCTCTTTTGATCAAAAATGCCTTTGCAAGAAAAGAATAAGGAGCACTAAGCAGATTTCCAGCCCATCAAATAAGGTTACAATAAAGTTTTATGTTGGAAATAAAGGCTGGATAAGTAGGAAACAAGGTGATTCTTATGCTTTTTGTGTTTTTTTTTTTTTTTTAACTGGAACAAACTACTACAGAGCTGATAGGGTGGGCTGTCTCACATGGGCTTAGTTCTGGGAAAAGCTGTCTTTTTTTGGGGAAAAGCGGTCCCTTGTGATGGTCAGAAATGAGGGGCTGGGGATGGCATGATTCACTTCACTTCTGCCTTATCTCTGGGGTTTATTGTAAAGAGAAATGCCTCCCTAAAGGATTTCATACAGGAGTAGGAGTGTAGGGAGTTGTCCCATGAGCTAAAATACATTAAACAATAAAAAAATATAAAATATTAACTATATATTTAAATAAAAAATACTTTTTTTAAAAAAAATTTTCTCTTACTCTTCACCCACTGTTATGAATATGCAGAGCAGTTGTGTGACTTGAAATCTTCTCTTTCCCCCTGGAACAGAGGACTCACTTCCCTGAGTTATCTCTTTTTCACTCAAGATTCCTTCTACCACCAGCAGCAAATTATTTGCTGTGAATAAAATATATTACTTTTTAACGAAGTGAAAGCTACTCTTTAAGGCTGGAAATAGAAGAGAAACTGGTAGTGTGTTTAATAAGAGTGAATGGTTTTCTTTTCATCCTCTGCCATCAGAGGCATAGACAGCAATAATGTAATTGGGATGCAGAGGAAAACTTTATATTCTGCTTTGTTTCTATGGAAGTTACCAGTCCATTTCCCTGCAAATCCTGGTTGATCACATTGGAAATCTGAGGGGGACCTTTCAAGGGGGGAGGAACCTTCATCCAGTTGTGTCACAGGAGCACTGAGATGTTCCTTTTCAAATGGTTTTATGAAGCATGGGAATGCAGGTAGATTCTCATCAGCAGCAGTTTGAAATGCAGTAGGGAAATATTAGAAGGAGCTGAAGTCAAACCGACTGAGTGATTTCTCTTTGTAATCTTCGTGAAGATAAGATGAAATAATAATTTTTTACAGGTAATTACGGTTAGCATTAGTCAAGGAACAAGCTTAGGAATGTGAACTGCCTTCTGTGCAAAGAATACTGAATATTGTGTACTTAAAGACACTATTTGAAGATACCTGAGAGTGAAGGGCTTGCCAAAAATGTTTTCTATTCTCCATGCTGTGTGTAGCTCCATAGGTTTTACAGAAAAAAACATTACCCCCCAAAAGGTGAAACATGTTCCCAGAGCATAGTGAGTTTTTTTCTGAAAACATACAGGTCTGTGCCACTGGGTGATGTGCACTGGAGGCTTGGACACCCTTAGCAGCATCTGAACTTCTGCTGGCTTTTCCTGACTGGTGGGCTTGGGTGTGCTGCCAGGAGCAGCCAGGCTGGACACGGCCACGATGCCAAAACCAAGCCGTAGCCCCTTCCCTGTGTCTTCCGACTCCGTTGGATTGGGAAAATAATAAAAAATGAATCTGTATTTGAAACTATTCAACACTGCCTTGGTCTGAATGGCAGAATAGTTTTCCAGGGAATTGGAAAAGCACGCACATATCTCTTCAGGAGTGCCTAAAAGCTTTGGGGTTTTGGCAGACTGGGCAGAAGTGATAAAAGAGATGGATTATCATCCTTACCTGCTCATGTTGGCAGCCAGCTCTGACTCTGCCCTGTGACTTGAGTTTTGTTTCAGTGGTAGCTGGTCCATACAGAAGGAAAACACTGATGCTAATGGGGTAACCAGCAAAAGAAAAATCATCTAAATCCTGCCTTTTCAAATCAGTTGTGATAGTTATGGTCAGCTTTTACAACAGAATTACCTGATTTCCTCTGTTCTGATATAAACCCAGAAGTATTTATGATGTTGTAAGTCATACCCAATGCTTGGCCGTGTAGTTGGACAGTAATGGAACTGTGAGTATCACTGGGGTGGCACTTCGAAGTTTGCCTGGTAGAGCACAGGAAAAATTAAAACAAGTCCAAAGAACAGATTTGGGGTATTTGAACTACCCTAGTCTTTGTCTTGTGAGGTTTTTTCATTTTTACCAGTGTTTTCCGGTATGTTGGTCTCTGTGTATGTATTATTGTTGTTTTCTAAATGAGTTTGTGTGATTGATTATTTGGGGGAAGGAGAATAAACAGCCACAAAGGAACAACTGTCAGGAGAAGGCTGATATGGGGGAAGCAGGAGCTGGTGGCTGGTACCTGCAGGGACTTGTACAGCTGCTCAGAGCAGAGGTTTGTCAGTGCAGGGAGAGTTGGGTGGATGCAGGTGAGGAGATGGCATGAGCAGAGGTGTGAGGGTGGTGGGTGAAGGTGCTGCTGTCTCTTTTGGCTCAGTGGGTTCATTGCTTTGGGAGAGGAGCCTAGAGGAGATGCAGAGGGGAAGAGCTTCCCTTTGTACCCCTATAATACATGGCACCCTGCCCTCCTGAGACCCCTCCCTCAGGACTGCCTGCAGGTCTGGGGTCCTCAGCACAGGGAGGACTTGGAACGAGTCCAGAGGAGGCCATGGAGATGCTCTGGGGGCTGAAGCTGGCCAGTGCAGGAACGACCAGAGCCCACATGGGCTCCCTGCTGCCTGGTGACTCCTCCCCGGCAGCTTGGGCTCGTGCTCAGGTGAACCCCTGACCACGGACACAGCACTGTGCAGCCCAGGGCCTTCCCTGACTGTCACCCCATGTCAGCCTGGCTGGCCTGAGATGCTGAGCCAGTCCTGTTCAGGGCTGTGCTGTGATCCCAGGAGAGTGACACACACACCTGGTTCATCGCTACCTGAATGTGCATCTGCTGCCCTTTGAGTGGGACCAGCAAAGGGACTTGCAGTCTCATGGTTTTCCTGGAGCTGGGAAGCCCACAGCTTTGGGGCTGCTTTTCTGGTGCATGTTAATTTAGATGTTTCAGTCGGCACCTCCATGCAGGAATTGATGGGATGGATGTGTGAGCCTCCATCACTGTTGAGTCACCAGAACTGGATAAAAAGGTGATGTTTGAAAAAGGCCATACCCAAGAGGCTTCTACCCAGGAGAAGATGCAAGAGCCTGGTGCCATGATGTGTATTTAGCTCACTTGAAGCATAGGAGGAAGGTCGAGGAAGTAAACTTAAACTATTAACGTGTGTTTGTCATGACATGACATTATCAGGTTTAATGTGTATGTGTAATGTTGGGTTTGGGGCATCACAGTTATTTTCTGGTCACACATATGTAGCATTAAATGTAGCCATTGCTTTACTAAGAAATTCAGCTGAGAAGGAAGAAGTTCCAAACTGGAGCGAGTCAGATTTCTCAGTACGTTAAAAGAGCTGAAAACAAGCTTTTTCAAATTGATTTTTAGAAAGGATAAAAAACGTCACCTTGCATTTTCAGTGCCACTGAACAATCTCTTGCTAGTATTGTCCAACTCCTGGCCCTGCACAGCCCCACACGTGCCTGAGAGCGTTGTCCAAAATGCAGTATTTTCACAAGCATCTGTTGGCATTCTTCACTGGTGCTTAGTTTGGTGGAAACCACCATTTTGAGGATGTTAAAACAAGAATCTAATAACAGCTTACAGAAGTCTGTAGGTCTTAAAAATACATCTTTGGTTCCTCTGTTTCTTGTTCTTTGGTTTCTGTTAATTTTGATGGGGTTTATACATTACTGGTGTTAAATTCATGATCCTGAAGTATCTCTTTCAGTTCATCCTTCACTGTCAGATTCGGGTTTCAGGTGAGAATAGGAGACAGGGAAGTGAAGGACAGTATCAAATAGTTCTGTATTTTTCTAAAATTGCCCTTGGAACAGAGGTTAATGCCCCAAAGCAGGACATCCTGGGGGACATTGCCATTTTTATTGTTAATTAAGAAGAGAGATTAAAATCAGAAACATGGAGTAAGCACATATATTCATTTTTTCTGCTGAAATTTCACCTTCATACCAATTTTATCAATTAAATGTGAAATAGCACATTTATGGGAGACTCTCAGAATTAAATAATACCCTTTTTTCGTTATGCCACAAATAGGTGATGGCCTGGTGGGGAACCTTGGCAGGGAGCTGTAAATTCTGTGGCGTGAAAAATGCAATGAAATGCAGCAAATGTTTGGGGTAGCAGCAGTTCCCATGGCATCGTGCAGGACGGAGCATGTAATTTGAGAAGCTCTGCCATCCCATATTGAGGGAGGAGAGCTCTTTCTTGCCCCTCACATGCAGAAGTGGAATAATTGAAGTGCATGTTAATAGAATTTTAGAAAACTGGCTGGAATTGGTCCTGGCACGAGGCAGAGGAGCCCTGCTGTGTCCTTGCTAGCTTTGCCTCACCTGGCATGGCTAGCACTGGCGCTGGGCACCGAGCCACTGCGAGAGGTCTCCTGCCACCCTCACCACCCTCAGCTCCTCGCAGCTGGGTGAAACAATTTGGTACAGAAATAAGGACTAGAATTTTTAAAGCTCTTCTGAGGCTGGCTGTAAGATTGTGGGATTTGGGTAAATTCTGCATTTGGTGAAGTTTATTTACTTTTATGCAGAAGTTAACAGATACTCGAGTTCTCTTGGACAGGTGCGGGTGTTCATTTTCACTTGTTTAAAGATGCTTCCTGCCTTCTTAAATAATGAGGTTATATTGAGGTAACTTTCCCATCTCATATCAGCCTTTTCTATTAATTTCCAAATATTCTGACTTTAAAAGACACAAAGAACCCCCACCCAACCTCCCAACAAAAGTATAAGAGGGAAAAAGAAATGAGCCCAAAAGAAAGCCCCAAGGACACCCACGGCACCCCTGTGCCTGCAGCTGCCTGGGCCCGGCGTTAGGCTGGGACACTGCTGGCATGGGGAGAGCAGTGCCCTGTAGCAAGACTTCTTGTGTTTCTCTTTTTGTAGGTAAATTCGGTAAGGACAGGACTGGGGAGCAAGTGCCCCGTTCCAGGGGCTTGCCCCATGCCCACAAGATTAGCTCCTGGAGCCGCGCCGTCCCTGCCAGTGCCCGTGCCGGGGCCCGCCCTGGCTGGCGCAGTGACACCGTACGTGATGCCTCTCTGTCAGTACGGAGCCGTGTTCCCTTCACCCGTGTACGGAGTGCCGTGGCCGGGGCCGGTGGCGCAGCCGGGGCTGGTCCGAGGGCCCGGCATTGTGCGCTTCTCGCCGCTGGGCCGGGCCTGCCTGCGGATGTACCCGGTGCCGCTGCAGCGCCCGGCCCGGCCGCCCAGCCCGCGGCTGCGCATGACCTAGCGCGGGGCCTTGCCGGG
>VXBQ01006864.1:0-33377 GCA_013400175.1 Phainopepla nitens | reverse complement strand
GGTGACCCTGTCACGGCAACCCTGCCACGGGTGACCCTGTCACGGCAACCCTGCCACAGCAACCCTGCCACAGCAACCCTGCCGTGGGACCCTGTCATGGGTGACCCTGCCACAGCAACCCTGCCGTGGGTGACCCCACCCTGGGTCCCGGTGGTTTTGATGCCGTCACACTGGAGTGTTTGCTCTGAACTACCATGGTCTGTGTGGGATGAGGCGGGGCCCCGGGCACAGCCATACCCTGCATCAGCAATCACTGTGAGGCGGCATCACCACAGATTGTTTGTCGTCATGGCAATACCTGCTTCTGTCCCATTGCCGAAGACACTTTATTCCTTGTGTTCTGTTTCACACTTGCGATCCTTAACATCGTTGTACTTGAATTGATAATTAGCAAATTGTACTAACCCTGCAGGAGTTCAGTGCCTTGAATCTCAGCTTTCCAGTCCCAGCTGGAAAGAGATGTACAATTATTTGAAAGGTGTATTTTATTTACAATCTGCTTGTGAGTTGGCATTCTTTTTATTTGCAAAGATATCGCAGGTTTACAATTGATGTTCCTCATCAGCTTCATTCTGCTGTAAATGCTTTTGTTTTTATTCACGAGTTGAATTTGCATTTCTGAAGCTTTTAGAAATAAGAATTGTGAGATGAGGTTTGTTTGACATGTTTGTTTGATGCACTGATTGTAAAATTGTTGGTGTTTGTACAAGGAGTAGTAAAGTGCACATTATAATGTAGGAGCATTTGCAGAGTGTTCCAAGGAAGTTGTATACAAGGACAGAACAGCTTCAGGCAGTGCTCTCCATTCTCCTTCCCAAGTTGTTGTAGATGGTGACTTAATTCTGTAACAGGCAGCAAATGCTGTTTTCCTCTGGATCAGCAGGACACTGGATTTCATTTCCTCTCCCTATGTGGGCTTTTATAATTTAGTTAAAACACAAGCTCATGTATGTTCCGTAAGTGAAGACAAGTAATGGAATTCTTGATCATAGCAGAATGTTCCTGCAGGTGGCTGTGAGCCCCGTGTGAACAGAGCACGGGCACATGTTCAGGCTCTGCTCTGGCCACTGAGCTTGAGGACAGTGTCTGGTCCCTGGTGTTCCAGCTGTGTTCATGCTAAAACAGAATAAAAACCTGAAGCTGTTCTTTTTCATATCTGACAATTCAGGTTTGGAGCCTCACCACCTTCTGTTTGGAATTTTTTATTTATTTATTTGTCTTTATTTTTACCCAAGTTTGCGCTCCAGGTGGCACGGACACCTCTCTCCCGTTCGAAAGTTGCTTTTTGCTCCTTTTACCGTGCATAGAGCCTCCACCTGCACCTCAGTGTAAAGGCACAAGGTAACCACTAGAGATGGTTTGCCATGGTAAGTCTCCTTCCCTCCCTGAGCGCTACGGGCAGCGTTACAGGCACAGGACCCGGGTGTGGCCGCACCCAAAGGCCCCACAATGACATTTTGTAACCCTCTGCTGAGGGTCAAAGACGTCCTGTGCTGCCAAGCTGTGAATTGTATATTTCTATTGTACTTCGAGCATTATACCTGTCTAAATTACTTTGTTTGTACCCTTTGAATATATTATTCCATCAATTCAGTTAGAATTGAATTTTATAGACAATTATGCAGAGTCTTCTGCCTGGGCAAAATACTTACTGCAGTAAGAGATTTCTGTTCTCTGTACCATGTATCTTTAATTTGTTTGGGTTTTTTAGATTCATGTCTGTATGCTTCATGAGCAAACATGGAAAATACGTTCTCACACCGGGTTCCCTTTGGCTCGCACTGAATCCTACAGTTTATGTCTCTGTTGCCTGTATAGTCCATCCCTTGTATACTGACAAAGTCAGTGGCACTAAAACCCCCAAGGAATTGTATAGATTAAAAAGAAAAATAAACATTTTATGCTTGAAAATGGTGTGAAAAACCCGGTGTTTTCCTAAAACATAGAACACTGTCAATTTCCAGCTGTTCCAGGTAATTCTGTGTCTGTTTTCCAGACCTATTCTTGTCCCTGGATTGTGTAGCAGATACGGTGCCTCCAGCAGTTGCTGGGTGCTCCCCACAGTGGTGCCCGGGGTGCATGCTGGCACCTCGGGGCACTGAGCCCTGAGCCCTGCCCGGAGCTGCAGAGCAGAGGAGCTGCAGCCTCAGCTGGTTCCTTTGCTCCCTCAGGGCTGCTGGTGCTGCTTCTGAGGACACGCAGTTTCGTAGGTTGGAAAGAGGCCCGTGAACTCTCTCCTGAGCTGCAAAGCACTAGGGAAGCCCTTCTGGAAGGATCCTGGCATCATTTAAGTGTGAGGAAGCTTGGTCCTGTTGCCAGCACCCTCTTGGCAGTCACCATGAGGCTGCAGGAGAAACGAGGGAAGGACATGCAGGTGTCACACTTTTGCTTCTGTCTCTCTGTGTGGCTTTGCTGTCTGTGCTACGTTCATTGGGAAGTCTCCGGTCCATGCTGGTGCCCACCTGCCCCTGTGAGCATTGCATGGCTGTGCTCCCAGGAGAGGCGAGGTGGCTGGGGAGCAGGGCATGGGTGCAGCTTCCAGGGCCTTGGTGAGTGTGCACCTGCCCATTGCACTGGGGCCAAGCAGAAGCTCAGAATGTGTTGCTGGCATTGTACTCGTGATTTTTAATTTCCTGATGGCCCTCTTGGCTGCAGCTCTTCTGGCTGTTCACTTCAAGCCATGGTTTTTTGCCCTCAGTTGTGAGGATTGTGTCACAGGGTGCTTTGACCTCAGTGGCAATTAAGCAAATGACATGAGATTAAATGAATGGAGCAACTTCTAGAGCAAAAGGTGAGCCAAGGAGTAAGATGGAACTGAGGGGTCCGTGTTGCACCATCAGACCGGGAAAACTGCACCTAAAAAGATCCCCTACAGATCCCAGAAATGAACTCATTTTATTCCTGACTGAATATTGCTTCAATGTGCAGCAAATGGGTCAAACCTGCTGGTAGGATTCCTGGCCTTGCTGGTTCCAGTCCTGTGTGTCCTGTAGCTCTTCCATTCCCAGCCAGCACTGTGCTGCAGGGACATGTGGGAAATCAGCACAGATGCTCAGCTTTAAATACCGGGTTTCAGTGAAGGAGCTCACAGATCCTCTGATTTTCAGTCTTTCAGTTATAGAAATTTAATACAAATTTTGAAAGAATGTTTAACCCCCAAAGTCACTCAGCTGGTAGTGAGAAAGTTTTGCAGTTTTCAATTTGGGAAGTTGGGAAAGTAGTTGAAGTTTGCCTGTGTGCCTTCCATTTGGCTTACTGATGGCCTTACGTTGTGATGGAGAATCTTAATGCATGATCCCATCCTGCATTCCCATTGCATTCCCAGCTTGCTTGGAGTAAGACTGGACATGGAGAGGAGCTGCTGCTGCTGGCACTGCTCATCTGCCACAGGGATGCAAAGCTGGGCACTGGAGATGGCAGGGAGAAATACTGCAGTGGTTTAAGGCTCTTTTGCAAATCTGGATTCAACCTCCCTGGCACAGATTTCACTCAGAAGAATGATGCAGCACTGGCCCTTGCAGTTTGTTTGCATGTTTAACTTCAGTCTCCATTCCACAACTTTAAAGAGGGAATATTTTTAAAATTCCTTTAAAAAAGAAAAAATTCTTTAAGAAGTTCATTTAAAGAGGAAACATTGCCCAGAGAAGCTGTGGCTGCCCCTGGATACTTGGAAGTGTCCAAGGCCAAGTCGGATGGGGCTTGGAGCAGCCTGTGATAGTGGAAAGTGTCCCTGCCCAAGACAGATAGTGGGATGAGATGGGCTTTAAGGTCCCTTCCAACTCAAACCATTCTGGGACTCTGGGACTCTGATTACTTAACCATTGCTCCCTATCTGTCTTTACACTGCTCCGTTCGTGCCTTCTGCTTTTCTCTGAAATTCTTGACATTAGTGGGGGCGAGACAAGGGACTGGATGGGTGAGATGTGGCATTCTCTGTGCTCCTGCAGAGATACTTGTGTTTGGAACAGGGTACTAAGAGACAGGATTCCTGAAATGAACTTCTTCCTCCAGGGGCAGGTTTTGCTGTTTGTGGTGTTTGAGGAAGGAAATCACTAATACTTTGAATCATTAGTTTAACTTGGCTTTGCTAATGATAGCTCTTTCCCTTCAAGCATTTTTCATGATCCCAGTGCATTACTGTCAGGTCTGGGAGCATGCAGAATTTTTCCAGAGAAGCCCTGTGGATGTTTTGTGAGTCCGTATCGATTTTGTTTGATTTGCACATGTTTGAGCAGGAAAAACATCTGTCCTCACACGTGCCTTGGAAGTTGGCTTTGGGGAGTTGTAAGCAGAAGTCTCCCTTCTGAAATTTATGTGATGTCAGTATTGCTTTCCCTGTCATCCCCACTCCACCCACCACCTCGCTGCAATGAAGGAAAAGGTTCAAGGCTTTTGGAGTGAGATCGATGTTAATCATCAGGTATCAGCTATTATGACAAAACCTTGCCTTGTTTTCTGCCTTGCTGCCAGCTAGTTCCCCCCAGGTTTTCCATGGGTGCTGTTGGAAGTGTTGGCTCAGAGACAATCACCCAAGAAACAGTTTCTGATTCTGTGTCATGTACAGTAAGGTTTTCTTGCCTTCTCCAGTTTTTTGTCTGCCCTCTGTCTTGATTTTGGGTGATTCCTGTGGGGCAGTGTGGGCATGGTCTCTCTACAGAGTGTGTGACAGGGAGCTCACACTCTCGTTGTCATGGGTGGATGAATTTATAAAACAGCAAAACCATGATTGTATGTTATTTCTGGCTATGGTTATTTATCATGGATTGAGTCCTTGAGGAACACCTCAGTGGTTCATCGGGCAGTGCCTGGCTGGTGCTTGGGCAGACTCAGCTTCAGTGGAGTTGTCTGATGTGCTGATCTCTGTTATTATTTTATCCCTGACAGTCATTTTCCTGTCTGTATACCTCAGAAATGAACCAGTTTGTTGATCTGGTGGGAATTGTGATGTGACTCATATGTCAGTACCTTTTGGCAGGGGCAACACTTCTGGCTGTGGAGTGATCGCTCTGGATTCAGCAGGCCAGGGATGCTCCAGCACCTACCATGCTGCTGCTGGACTCCAGAAGTGCAGTGTAATGAGATGGATTTTAGGAGCTGTCAGGCTACAAATCCTGATTTTGTTGATCAGAGGGGTTTGGATGTGCTGTACTGCTGACTGTGTGAGCACAGAGATCACTTACACCTGATTCAGGTGGAAGTCAGGCTCAGACCAGGGAGTGGCTGCTGTTGGGAATGATGTGATCCTCTCTGCTCCCTTCTCAGGAGTAGTTGTGTGCTGTCAAGTCCGTTGCTGCATATGCTTGGATTTATATTTGATTATCAAATTTCTTCTTTTAAATAATTTTCTCATGAGGAGTTTAGGCTCTGCATAGGTTGAGCCTTCAGTCTGACACACAAAGCCTCAGGAAGCTTTATGGCTCACTTGATCACTGTGGAGAAGCTGTTCATAGATAATGCCCTATGATTTGATAAAGTATCTGTTACAAGAGTGAAATTCTTGTGAGAAGCTCTTGGTTTTTCCAAATCTAGTGAGCAAGGAGCACTTGAATTAATTTCTTTGTGCAACAGGATGAATGCATGGTGAATATTGAGCACATTGTTGTAGTCACAAGGCAGAGGGAAAAGTTAGGATTGTTTTTTCCTCTCAGAAAGGAGCACATCCCTACACTTTGCCTTTCATGACTGAGACACCACTTGAGCTACGTCACTTGCCAGCTATGGCACTGTGGCTTTTGAAGAGCTGGGCATGGTGACAGCCTCTCCAAACACTCTTCAGGGGACTTCTCTGGGCCTGTTGCAGTTTTTGTGAGGCATTTAGGGCCCTGACACCTTGTAAAAACTTAGGAGATTTAGAAAGAAATAACCAGCTGCCAGTCCTTTTCAAATGGGGATTCTTCAGGTCGGACATAAAATAGCCCCCAAAAGTATTTACTCTTGTGTTGGGTTTGGTTTTTTTTTCAATGACTTTGCAAATAAAGTAAAAACGTCTTCAGCATTTCTAATTTGTTTACCAGACTAGACAGACTGAATCTGGTATCTTTGTCCCTGTTAGGCAGCAGCTACAGGGTGTGCCATGGCTGCCTTTTCCCACAGTTCTGCTGTTGCTGAGCAAACTCTGAGGTAACTGTGCTCCCTGAGCCCTCCAGCACTGCTGCCCACCCAGCCTGGGAAAGCTCAGGCTGACTGTGGAGTAAGAAGGTTGCCCATGGCTGAGCACCTGTTGGGGTTTGTTGGAGGAGCCAAGTGCCTGGGGAGCTGGCTCTGCTCTGGATGTTGTGGCTGACCCACTGATGCAAGATGTTTTTTTCCTAGTTACCTGGAGATAGTTAATTTTTGTCCTGTTTTCCTGGATTAAACTCCATGCCAAATGCTGGTTTGCCACAGTGAGCAGGTGTTGGGGTGGATTCAGGCAGGTCTTCACAACTGACATTGATCAGAAGCTCAGGGGGGAAGAATGAGCAAGACATGATTTTCCTTCCCTTAAAAGCCAGTTCTTCCTACGAACAGGCAGAGCAAGGAATGCAGAAGGAAGAAAGCTGGGGTTGCATTTAACAAGCACAAAGCCCAGACCACAGAGACCCAGCCGGAGCTGTGCCGGATCCCGGCAGTGTCCTTACTGTGCACTGTCCCCAGTGTCCCCTGCCTCCCCCACTGCTCCAGGGACTCCCTGCATGAGCTCTGAGTGCTTCCTGAAGCCGTCTGCTCCATCAGAGCCGTCTGTGGCTGCCCCTCCACAGCAGTGTGCAGTGTCTGTCTGTCTGTGGAGCTGTGTGGGGTGCCCCAGCACGTCCCCAGCTCAGCCAGTGCTTGTGGTGGGTGTGTGGTGCAGGCTGAGGGACGCGAGGTGACACCCTGTGCTGCTGCTGCTGCCTCAGTGATGTGCTGCTCTCAGCACCTATCTTGCCTTTTATCCTGGTCCTGTCATTGCTGTGCCCTTCATGTCTGTCCAAGCACCTTCCCCGTGCTCTACTCCTATGGCAGCAGATGGAGCCCATCCCTGCCTGGCTGGGACACGGCATCCCTGTGGCCCCACTGCAGGGAGATCTCTTCCAACCCAACCATTCAGTGATCCTGGGACCTGAGGCTTGGCTCATTTCTCTGGGACAAAGGAGCCAAGCCTGCAGGCATGGGGAGCGGGTGCCACGACCTGCCCTGGCAACCTCCTCCTCCTCTGACACCCGCACACAGCATCACATCCATCTCCCCTCCTCCAAACAAACTGAGCCAAACTAGCTGTCTCTGCTGTCTCTTTCCATCTCTGCCTCCTGGGAGCCTGGCTCTTCCTCCATGGGAATCAGAGCTCCGTTCTGAGGACCCTGGGAGGTGCTGAAGTTCTGCCACCAAAAGAAATGGTTTGCACGCCTGAGCTCTCAGCACGAGCGCCCATCTCCGTCCCTGTTTCCTTGTGGGACCGGGAGTGCGCTCTGGCAGCAGCACCTCCCACACACTTGAGGTCCATGGCCCTTTTGGGTTTGGTTTGGGTTTTCCTAGATGCGGAATCCATATGTGGATTTTTTTCTTTTAGATTCTGAAAATGACACCATCAGTGACTGACACGTGGCCCCCACAGCTACGGTGCCAAGCGCGAGGCCCCACCGCGGCCAAGGAGGAGGAAGAGGAAGATGGGAAATGACTTGTCGTGTGTGAGGAATTCTGTGCCCTTCTGGTCCATTCAACAATATTTTGTAACTTCTTTCTAATCATTTTTTTATTTATAGTTGGAAATACAAAAATGTTATGCAATAAAAAATAAAGGAGAATTATTTTGGGGGAAAAGGATTTTGTTCCAAATTTTTCCCTTCTGTTGTGAGCCAGGTTTCCGTGAGCAGCAGGTGGAGAAGAGGGAGGAGGAGGAAGAGGAGGAGGCACTCTTTCAAATGCTTTTTGTTTCACACAGTTAATTGTCATTTAAGTAATTTTTCAACTGATAAACTAGGCACGCATGCAAGAAAGATAAGTTCCAGTTCCATTTAAATTTCTCACAGTTCTTTTTTAAAGATGAGATTCTATTTTAAATCAAGTAAAAAACCTTCGGCTCCTGAACCAGAGAATGAGTCTGCTTGTCACTTCCCTTTTTACCTCTCTCTTTTTCTCATAGACCAGCCACATTTTCTTGCCAGACTCAAATACAGTCTCGAGTCACTGCTGATTTTAAATGTAAGACTGAAATCCTTCCACAAATGAGTGGATAATTGGAGCAATTTTTAAGAGTTTAAAGTGCCTTCAATGATCTAAACCGATGCAGTGGGGGTTTCTTTTTCTGGGTTCACTGGCGGTGGGTTTCAGCTGTCTCCTGGACTGAGGTGATGGACAGAGTAGTTTGTAGCAATAATCTCACGAGCAATCATTTATCCAAGGACTACTCGCCTGGTTTTCAGAAAGCTGGGTTAGCATTGTCCTAAGAAGTGGGAAAATGCTGCTCCTGCTGTTACATCTGGGCCCCAAAGTCTCTGCATCCATGGGCCTCCCTTGCTCCTCCTGCATTCCCAGCCCAGGCTGTTCTGACCCTCACTCTTGTTGTTGATACCAGAGCCACAGGAACCTCCCCCTGCCTGTCAACCTCTCGGTGCCACCCTCCCTTGCAGCTGGAGCCTGGCGTTCTTTTTTTGTTATTATCTGCCATGTCTGTTTCTTCCAAATCTTGGTTCTAAATAATAAATCTTATTTTGATGCTGTTGTTCCCTATTTCCTTTCCACCTCGGCCCCTCCTGTCCACCAGCAGGGGTGAGGAAGTACCATTCAAACACTTGGTTAATTCAGAGTTTTGAAGGCCCAGGGCCAGAATATATATCTTTATGTTAATTTTCTGCTTCTCTGGAGTGCCTCCTGCCCTGTCCTTTTCTGAGGAAATGGGATGGATCACCTGCACAGGAGCAGGGACTGGTAAGTGGTGAATCATTGCTGACCTTGGGCTTCCCTGCTCACACGAGGGACCAACCTCTGTCCCTTCCCTAAAAGGGGGAGAAGGGGAACCCAGGTGAGTGGGACACCTTTCTGTTTCTCTTTTGGTTGTTCTCTTTTCCATGGCTGGGAGTGCAGCTCCCTGCTGGTGGGGGGACAGGGACGTCGTGTCCCTGAGGTGCTTCTCCAGGGATGAGCCACTACTCCAATGATCACAGAAACAAAGCACTGTACCTTCATTTCAGATTTTTATTCCTGAGTTTAAAAGATGATTTTCTCCAGGGTCTCCTTGCAGGGTCTCCTTGCAGGGTCTCCTTGCAGGGTCTCCTGGAGTCCAGAACTTCCTTCATCAGTTGTTGTGAACCTCTTCACTGCTTCTGCAGACCCTTGAGCTCCTCCACAGTCACAGAGAACCAAGGGGCCTCTGACTCCACATAAGCATTTTATAAATATTCTATTAATATTCAGATTAAAAATAAGGATTAGTATCAGGATTAAAGCTCAGGAGGGGAACCTGCAGCAAGCCCTGGCTGGTGGCTGCTCCCTACATCTGCCCAGTCCACCTGGCTTCGGATAATCTCTCCTCTGAAGGGCTGCTCCTCCTGGGAGGGTACCTTTGTGTTTGCTGCTTGCTTGATACTTTAGAGCTGCTGAGGGTCCCTGAGCTCCTCTGGGATGGTCCACTGAATGGCATCCTCTAATTCACCCCATGATTCTGTGAGGTAGAAAGGGTTTAAACCAAATAAGAAGAAATTTAGATTGGATACTAAGAAGAAATTGTTCCCTGTAAGGGTGATGAGGCCCAAGTAGAGGGTACCCAGAGAAGCTGTGGCTGCTCTTGGCTCCCTGGCAGTGCCCAAGGCCAGGTTGGATGGGGCTTGGAGCAGCCTGGGACAGTGGGAGGTGTCCCTGCCCATGGCAGGGGCTGGAAAAGGATGGCATTCCCTTTCAACCCAAACCATCCAGGATTCTGTGGTCCCAGTGTTTCATCCCAGCCTCCCTGCTGGAGAAGAATGGACGTGAGTGCTGGGGGTTTGTGGCAATGGAAGGAAATTCCTGCAAATGTTGAAAGCACAGCTTAGTTCCCTGTGACTTCAGGGGCTGCTGAAGCAGGGAAGTGTTTGGGTGGCTGCTGATTTTGAGGGGCGGGGAAAGGTTTCAAATTCCTCTGGATTCGTGCAGTTTCTCTAAGACTTTAGAGAGTGTTTAAATGGTTTATTTTCTGTACAGTTTCTCAGTGCTTCAGTGGTCTAAGCAGGAGAATATCTGGAAAGTAAAAGAACATTTTACTTCTGGTAAGAGACTGATACATTTAGAGAGACTGACGTGACACTTCAGAGCATGAGGAGATGTTTGGGGCTGCTGGATGTTTAACAAGGATCCCAGGGGCTTGTAACACAGTCATGGAAATGCAGAGCGGGTTAAAAATGTCAAACATAGCAGCATCATTCTCAAATGTTTGCAGATGGCAAACAAGTCCAGAGCTGCTGGACTTGGTGGTGTGAGTGGGATGGCATGGGGACTCCACAGGGCTTTGCAGCCCCAAACCTTTTGTTTGGGGGCAGTTTGGAAGGTAACTCGTGTTTGTTATCCTTGTTAAATCAGAGCATGCATAGGTTTTTTTTAAAAAAACCCTTTAATTGGCGTCAGTGGAGCTCTGCATTGCTGTGCTGCCTACTGGCAGCAGAATGAACTTTCTGTATCCCAGTGCTGGCTGCTGTTGCAGGGCTGGGAGAAGGCATCTGGAATAAGACCCTCTCCCAACACCCTCCCTTTGGGTTTGCTGTCACACGTGCAAAATGATGAACACCCTGAAAATTTCTGGCTCTGTCCCATTTGCTCTTGCAGTAGGATTCTAGGAGGATATTTCTGTATTTATTTCATATTTATTCAACACTGAGAGATTATCTGAAGAAGCTGGCAAGTAGCAGTGCAGAAAGAAAAATATTTCTGTTTGCTGATTAGCAAAGACAAGTTAAAGGACACATATCTTGTAGAGTTCAGCAGCTGGAGACTTTAATTTGTCCTTTTCCTTCTATTTCCTTCCACCTACTGGAAGGTGTCCCTAACCCTAGCAGGGGGTTGGAATTAGAAGAGCTTTAAGGTCACTTTCAACTCAAACCATTCTGTGATTGTATGTTTATTCTTCACTGTTTTCTACCACCTCTTATTAAAAAAGCAGACAAGGAAAATGGTTCAGAAATCACCTGTCTGGATGGTTTCTCCGTGGGAAAACACAATTGCTGCAAAGCAAACCCAAATGCTCCACTTCAGCTGAAGCAGACACTATGAGCAGGTTTCCTGTGTCCAGCTCCAGCTGAATTAGAAGTGCCCAGAGTAGGGCTGTGCCCTGTCCCAGAGGTGTGGGACCCTCTCAGAGACAGGCTGGGCTCTCCATCACTTTTTAATCAGCACTGAGATGCTTTGAGTTACCTCCCTTACCTGGGTGCCTCATCTGCATTCGCACACGTGCGGAGTTGGTCCTGTGGGGAAAATGCCTCAATTCCATGTCTTTCTCCGAGCACTGTTTCTTTTCTTTATTTAATCTCTCTGCATAAACTTTTGACTGTGCTCAGTATCAGGAACTCAGGCTGTGGTGCCAAATGCAGTGTCCCTGGGAGTGATGGCCCTTGTGCAGGGCAGGTGGGACCGTGCTGGCCACCAGTGGGTGAGGGGGGGGTTAGCTGGGCTGGGGGTCCCTGCTGGACCCCAGTCGGGGGACAGCCTGAGATGATGTTTTCCTGATGAAAAAGCTAAGTTCCCCCTTTTTCTTTCCTCTGCTCCCTGTTCTGCAAAGCTAGAGCATCCCAAAGGGCTGTGCCCACCCTGTGGGAAGGGTCTCTGGGAGCCAAGCCTGCTCCATGGCACCAGGGCAGAAAAGGGGGCTCTGGGCTCTGGAGGGGGTGCATGCCAGTACACCCTGTGGCTGCCAACTCACCGCTGAGCCTGTCTCTTACCATGGAGTGAACCAGAGGGAAGGGCTGGGAGCAAACATGCAATTTTTTTATTGTCCTTTTTAATCAGATCTAGGACAAAATCCTCAAGATGTGGGCTGGAGCCTGGAGAATTCCCCGGTGCCAGGCCAGGCCGGGAGCTTGGGGCAGCAGCATTCTGTTACTGGCCTGTAACTATTCAAATCTCTATGTTTTAGGAAACCTGTGTTACATCCTGGCTTCACGGGATATTGCTGTTTACCAGCAGTTCATGAAATGACATGGACATGTGTGAGCTGCCCAAACCTGTTCCCAAGCATTGATTTTTGCAGAGGACTAGAACAGGAGTATTGAGTACAGGAGTGGCAGGGTGGGTTTTTTAGGGTTTGTTTTTCAGGGTGGATTTTTCCACTCACACCGAATGCCTGATGGGCTGGAGCTGGCTCCCTGTGGCAGAAGCCCTCGGCTCTTTGTCATGGTGATCAGCAATGCTTCGCTGTTGTCATGGCTGCGGGGTTACTACTGAAGCCAAAGCACTGCACAGCCCTTTTATTCATAGTTTCAGTGTATAAACTAATTAAGTCAACTGAAAGCAGCAGTCTGTTCCCCGTGCTTTGTTTTTCTAATATGCAGGATCTGATAGAACTGATTCCTGCCGTCCTCCAAAATATCCAGTCTGGCTCCGTTTCACCTCCTTGGCTGAGTTTGGTACCTTAACACCAAGCAAAGCTCACAGATTATTAAATTGTCCAGAAACCTCCTTGCAAAATTGAAGAGGTCTCTGGAAAATGTCTTTTGAGCTGCTAAGATGAGGCTGAGAGCCAGTGTGTTGCAGCTGTGCTGTATTCCTTATCACTGCTTTACTCAGGGCAGGAACCTGGTCACTATGTTTAGCTTCTGAGTTTATGCATTGCTGGGTTTAAAAAAAAAAAAAAGAAAAAGGCAAAATGCCTAGGGGAGGATCTCAGCGGAGCTCCTCACTCCTGTCCCACCACAGGAGGGTGGAGCAGGACAACCCTGTGTGGCACCAGGTACAGCTGCCAGGCACAGTGCTCCTCCATCCAGGGAAAGGTTGGCTGCGCAGTGACACACAAGCTCATTTTTTATTAAAACTTAATATAAGCAGAGGCTCTGTGTGAGGCTCTGTGTGGTGGAAGGAACCCCACTGTCTGTGTGAGGCAGCAGCAGTGGCACCAGCACCAGCCTCTGTTGGGAAAGGGTTTGGGAGATTTGGTGTCCCCACTTGTGTCCTGGTCACCGCTCAGCTCATGCGCAAAGTAAAACCAGAGAGGGGCCCTCAAAACCCTCCCAGCCCCGTCTGAGTGCTGCTGTGTCCCAGGAGGCCAGGCTCGCTCTGGCACACAACCCTGGGAGGGCAGTGCCACGGGGGCAGCTGCCCACCACCCTCCCAGGAAGGGGAGCAGCGACAGAGAAGGTGCAGGTGCCATTGGACCTTCTCAGGGTACTGAACTGGAATTTGCAATCTTGTCCCACATGGAGCTGTTGGCCATGGCCAGCACAGTATCTGGGGAACGTGTGCCCCTTCCAGCTCTTTGTTGCTCCACAAACATGCAGCAATAATTGCTTTGGTTGCTTTCTTAGCAAATATTGTTACCGTTAATCTCATTTTGACAGAATATTTATGGGGAGTAAATACAATGGAGGCCCAAATATAAGAAATCTATGAGTGGGAGATGATCTTCTCTAGCTCCAGCCCCAGCCTTGAGGCTTTTTGGTGCTGAATGCACCAGTTGGAGTTCATGCCCCTCCAGATGCCACGGGTTCACTTCTGGCCTTGTCCTGATACAGGAGATTTGGGACAGGGGCAGAAGGAGGGATGGGCTAGGGCTGTGTCCTGCCCAGCAGAGCTCAGAACATGCAGGGACTCACTGTAATTCCTTCATGAGAGACAGCAAGGGCTCTTGATGGCAAACAGAGCGGGCTGTGAGGAAGGCAGCAGGGCAGGGACAGGGCAACCCAGCAACTGCCACAGAAAATTTAACCAGAACTGAAGGAAGTGGTCCCAAAGGCTCTGCTGTTTGCTACTCAAAATCTGCCAGGATGAACTTTTTTTTTAAAGCAGTAATACTGTGGGAAAATGGCAGAGATAGTTCTGCAGAGGGAGGTGACAGTGACTCTGCTGCTGAGGGATGCTGGCAAAGCTGAGCCCCCCTGCCAATGTGTGGCTTTGGGAATTCACCAACCAGGACTCGTACCCTGGTACTTGATCACCTTTGCTGCAAGCCAAAAATAAGCAACTTTTACATGCAGCTGAGAATACTGTGTTTTAGCAAACTGCAGACCTGTTCTGAGCTCCCAGGTGAAGGGACACACTCATTCCTGTGCAGGAAGGATTTAGTGACTGATAAACAGCAGTTTCTCTTTTTCAGGCCCACCAAACAAAGTACAACAACACACAACTATCGATAAAAACCCTTAGGGATAAATAACAGGCTGGAAGAACTACACAAATTACAAGTTAACTCCTCCCTTTTAATGGGGATCAATTAGACTTGAGTTAATGCAGGCTGGAAATTAGTCAATAGTAATGGGAGGATAAAAATTCTGGAGCACCTTGTGATTGCAGAGTTTGAGAAGCTCGTGGAAGGGCTGTGCAACTGAGTAGAAATTCCTGAAGAGAGAGAATGTTTTTTTTGTTGTGAGTCCTGAGGGATTTGGTGGACTGCTGTAGTTGGAAACAGAAGGTACTTTTGGTTTTTCTCCTGCTAGATTCCTAGGGTTATCTGTGGGGGTAAGAAAAAAATCATCTTGGTAGATCATCTAACTTGTGGGTGTTGGGTTGTTATTCTTTCCCATCCTCTCAAGCACTGAAGATTTGTCTCAGCCAGAACCAAGATGCAAGTGAGATTTGCTAAGTGACATTAAAATCCTGGGGTCTGGCTGGTGGTGCTGCCTGGTGTCCTCACGGTACAGGCAAAGTCAGGGCTGGGTGGTAACTTCTCACTTGCAGACCTCAGCCTTGGCAGAGGGTGCCAAGAGCTGGTGCTGGTGTCCTGCTGCGTGCAGGGACATGGGGCACATGCCAACCATCACCAGCAATTGTCACTGACCAGACAGGTGTCTGGGCACAAACACACCAAGAACCCACCCCTGATGACTTCTCTGACTGCATGTCACAGGCTGGAGCCCGGACTCTTCCCACAGGACACAGCGCTGCCATGCCATGGGCAGGTAAGCAGAGACCCTTTGTGCCCAGCTGCAGGCAGATCCTGGGGCCTCAGCTGTGTCACCCCGCTGTCCCTTCCCCTACCCCAGGGTCTGTGCAATCATCTCGCACCCGGAGCTCGGTGGAGAACAGGTGTGTAAATGGTGATTCTCTAACCTGTGGCTGAGGGAGGTGCTGGGACACGTGCTCAGTGCCAGGTGACATCAACGGACGCGTGCTCAGTGCCAGGTGACACCAAGGGACGTGTGCTCAGTGCCAGGTGCCAGTGCAGGCTGTGGCTGTTGTCCCACTCACTGTTCTGCTCTCTGCCTGGCCCTCCCGCTGTGGCGCCTGCCAAGGCGTGGTTAAACCACTGTGGGCAGTGCATGCACACCCAGAGGATCCCAGTGAATCGAAATATTCACCTTCTTTCTGCAACAGAGAAATAAAATCACAGGTCGATATTTCATTTATTAAAGCACATATATTTTTTGTAATAAAATTTCAAGTAGCACTACAGAGTGATGTGTTATCACACATCATAAACTTTCCAGCTCTTCTGTGGATTTCCTTGGTCCCCTGTTAGCAGCCTCAGGGCTGGTTAAATGGTCTATTCCTGCCCGTTTTTTCACAGCCATAGCAGTTCTGTGGCCTCTCAAGTGAACACCCTGCACTCTCCAGGCCATTGTCCTTTCCTGCTGTTACACAGTACAAGCCCTGCATATTTAAAGCATGTTTTGTATCACATCAGGCTGCTCTAGAAAGAGCTCTTCACTGATTGTAAAGTAATTATGGAGGACGAGTTTCACTCAGTCCCAAAATAGCCTGTCATCAAATTCTCAGCTGAAATAAACTGCTGTCTTGCCACTGCCTTGGGCACAAAACAACCAGGATGGAGAAGCAGCAGGTCTGATCCCAAGTGGGAGCTGTGAATGTGGCAGAAGAACTCAGTCATAAAACTGATGGTGCCTTGGACTAATTTATTTTATTTTATTTCATTTATTGTTGTGTTATTTCATCTTATTCTATTGCTTGTACTTTATTTTAGAAACTGCTGTGAAGGCTGAGATTAGTGGGGCCTCTTAGAATCCAGGTCAAAGTAGTTAATTATTTAAACCAGAGACAGAGCCCTTTTAGGTTAGTGGTGAAAAATAACCTCTGGTTGAAGCTGGGAAAGCAGGAGATGAGGATCATGACTTAGCACTGCGAATGTTCTGCACAAGGATGACCTGTTCTTTATTCCTGCACAGCACATGGAAAGAAAAGTATAAGAGGCAGGAAGTCAAGGTGGTTTTGGCATAGCTCAGCTGGATGCAGATATCCTCATCCTATATCCTCGTGGGCTGATGAAATGGCTCCTGAACATCACCTTCTGCAGCATATCCTTCTGTTGCTGAGGAGGTTGCCTAGAACATTCTTGCAGAAATGCACCTTTTTCCCATTTGTTGACTTTGGTGACATGAAAGCGTCTCAGTCCCGATATCTTTCTCTCTAAAACCACAGAAAAGGTAAAATTAATCTCTAGTCAATGATTAGTGTTAAGTTATAACAAGCTAACTCAAGCTCTGTGTAACTAAGCCCACAACTTACAACAGAGTCATGGCAATTAGCATTTGTGGGAAGGAACACATCACTGCTTTAAATGAAAACTATTTTGCCATTAGCTCAAAGTAGCTTGTAAAAGCTTTCACTATGACTAAGATCTGCAGTAACGTTGGAGATCATTCAGCCAAAGATTGTGCTATAATGCCTATTTCTAGCTTTAGCATTTCCAGGTTTTTGTGAAGTAAAGCAGTAGGGATGAAGCGGACTCCCTCACATCTGCTGTGCCTTGGAAGAGAGCATGTGCCTGCTTGGGAATAAATTAGGAGTTACATATTCAATCAAGAATACATGTGTAAGGAGTTAAGAGTTGAATGCTAAACCCTCATCCACCACTCAACAGGGATAAACAGAGCATGCTACAGTCACTTTGTTTGGAGAAGAATACAGCTCCGCTGGCATCCCATTGCAGCATCCCAGAGCCTCTCACCAAAAGGGTGGCTGGCTTCATTCCAGGAGTGGGAAAGGAGAGGCAAAAGGTGCTCTTAGTTCAGAAATGTCCCACTTGTGCTTTGTATTCTTCCAAGAGGAGAGTAAATCAGTGTTTGTACCAAAAGATGGGCTGTGGAGGTGCAGCTCACACAAGGCTCACACAACTCAAAGATGCACCAATTCAGACCCGTTACATGTCTTTCCTAAGATGCAAAGAGGATTGTGATGGCAATATCCTTCCTTAGGCAAGCTTTGCTTGTTTTTTTTCTGGCAAGAGAGATCTTTTCTAATAAATAACTGTTCTTTCTTATGAGCTAGCTGTTGTTAGTGTCCAGAGGACATAAAACAGATCCTATCTGCCCAAAACAGCTCACAGAAATCAACTACCATTTTGTTTTCTTTACTAGGTAAAAGGAGGAAGATGGCTTTTAAATTAGAAATTGAAGCCCTTCCAGAATTGCAATATAAGATACCAAACCAATCATTCTTCACACAGTTACCTCCTACTCCATGAGCTCCTACTACCACAAAAATTGGTTGTTGCCAACTGAGCTGAGTGAATAATTTGCAGTTTCATATTTGTTAGAGGAATTTTTTCTTTTTCTCTTTTCATTATTTGTCCACAAGCAGATTGATTTGCTTGAATATTTTTTCTGAACACATGTGCAGTAACCATTCTGGAAGTAATTCTTGCTGTAGATCATTTGTGAGTAATTTGTTGCAAGAAGTCTTCAAACATTTGTCCCAAGTCCATTCATTGTATATATGAACTTGCATCATGTGTCTTTTTCTGTGAACAAAACATCAAAAGAGCCAGTCTAGAGTATTCTCCCTGAGAACAATTGAAATTATGCACCATTTCACTATTTAAAAATTACTTCATTCCTAGAAATAATGGCAGGATTCTCCTGGTTATTGTAACACTTGAATGAAAAACAAGGCTTTATTGGAACCCAGCTGAAGAGTCTGACCAGGAGCATGCTGGACTCAGTGCAAAGCTCTTCTTTCTCCATTTTTTAGATGGAGGAAATTGCTCTTCTCAGACTACAAAATACTGTCTTTTAAGAGAAAAGTTCAAAGGAATGACTGGACTTTTCAGTGGGATCTGGGTTGGGTACCTTGTGTCCTCTTACAAAGAAAAGCACTGGAGTGACTCTGACAATATGGAAAAGGAGGTAAAAAGTCAAACCCTGAGTGCCATGGTATGCCAGAGCTAAGGAGTTTTAGAATTTCAAATCCAAGTCTCACAGTTGACCTGAAATGTTTGCTTTAAAGGCACCTGTAAAATACAGGCTTGGCTCTGGTTGGTGTGCCAGGGAAAGGCTCTGCTGGTATTCCAGCTACAGTGAACAGCTGCTGCAGCTGCCACCCCAGCACTCTGTGATGGTGAGTAGGAAAAACGAAAAAGGTGTGGAATTCATGGATGATGATGTTTGTGATTGTAAATGGGACACGGATGGGCATCTCTTCCATTGTTCCTTACTGTCCACTATGAAAACAGGAAGACTTTGAAAAACAGTTAAAACTTAAAAAAAAAATCCACATAGAAATACTGCTAGCGAGAAACCAATTACCATTTTTTCAAATATGAATTTTGGAAAAGAAGTTTTATTTTATTTTTGCTCTCTAATTTCTTCTGAAATGATTTTTAAATCTGTCAGTGCAGAAAAGACTTAGATGGAGCTGTTTAAGGACATGAACACAGTGCACTGGGATGGACTGAAATGTTAACTCTCACTGCTCATGAACAACTCCTCAGATAACATAGGTTGTGACAGAAATAAGTTGTTAATGTTAAGCATCAAAGTTCCCTGAACCCAAGGTTCAAACAATCAATTTCAGGCTTGTCCACCAAGCTGGGTGCCAGGTGCAGCCCAGCCATGGGGATGGGGGAGCCTTACCCACCTTGCCAAGGTCAGCAGAACCCATACAAACCATGAGAGCCCTGGCTGTGGCACAGAGTGAAATCACCATGAGACATTCAAATGAGATAATTATATTGTGGTAATTTGCATTTCATTTTGGTGATGTAGTTGTACAGTGCCTACACAGTGCTGGAAATCAATACAGCACAGCTCATGCCCTTTCATGTCACACTGCTGGGCCTTCAGAGCCAGACGCTGTTAACTCTGTACTCAGAAATCAAGTCCCTCAAGACAGAAAAATTACTATGAAGCTGAACAACAATAATTTACACTTAGAAAGGCTCCCTACTTTTCCTTCCACCTGGAGCAGAACAAGGAACTCTTAGATGGTTTTATTGTCTGCTGAAGTGAAATTTTACTCTTCAGCAAATAAATCCATGTTTCTTCTGCTGAGTTGCTTAATTACTGTGATCCATGCTCTAGAAAGGCCTGTGGATTCTCCTTGGAGAAGGCAATACAGCATGCAGGAGTGGAAAGTCTGCTTTGGAGCAGCAGCTCAGTAATTTGTGCACCAAGTGATGTGCACAGTATTCCCCTTCCTGTTAGATATGGATCTCAAACATAATGGAAACTTTAAATTTAGTTTTACTTCTAGTTTATGCTGAATCACATAAAATGTGATCAACTCAGAAGCACAGCATTATTTGTTTGCACTTTTCACCACTTGCTGGTATTTTTTTCCCAGCACCTATGTGCTGCAACTTCACATTTGGTATTGTGATACTGATGGAGTTTTAGGGCAAAGCAGTGGGGATGTGCTAGCATCAAACAAACTTTAAAAAATTAAAACTTTTTAAGAAGATAGATTCTTTTCCATGCACTTCATGTAATTATTACAGAAACCTACAATAGTATACATCAGAGTGGAAAGCTACTGTACTAAAAACCCCCAGACTTTGCCTGCCTGACTTTTAATCTGCATATTCAAGCTGACGACATCACTGCAAGGGCAGCAGGCCCAAATGCAAGCCCTGTGAGCTGCAGCAGGCAGGCTGTGAGTCCTGGCAGCCCAAATGAGGCTCTGTGAGCTGCAGCAGGCATGCTGTGAGTCCTGGCAGCCCAAATGAGGCCCTGTGAGCTGCAGCAGGCAGGCTGTGAGTGCTGCAGGCATGCTGTCAGTCCTGGCAGCCCAAATGAGGCTCTGTGAGGTGCAGCAGGCATGCTGTGAGTCCTGGCAGCCCAAATGCAAGCCCTGTGAGCTGCAGCAGGCAGGCTGTGAGTCCTGGCAGCCCAAATGAAGCCCTGTGAGCTGCAGCAGGCAGGCTGTGAGTCCTGGCAGCCCAAATGAAGCCCTGTGAGCTGCAGCAGGCAGGCTGTGAGTCCTGGCAGCCCCCAGGCGCGGCGCTGCTCTGAACCCCGCCGCTCTGCGCCGCTCCCTGCCCGTGGCTCCCTTCCACCCTTTGCAGAATGGAACATTTGTTCGGCTCCGTGGCGCTGGGCTCTGCTTTGCTGCTGTGAAACAGCACAAAATGAGGTACACCATGTACTCCTATTCTAGAGAGCAGGTACAATCTCTGTAATTACACCACGACTGCGCGGCAAATACCAGGTAAATACGGAGTAACTGCATGTTCCTGCAGCTTGTTAATTATGCACTGCTACTAACGAGTTCAAAGATAAATTATCATTGCAGGATTTAGGTGCCTGCTAAGGTGGGTCATACCATGGAATTCATGCTATTGAAGGCTTGCTTTTGTTGATTTTTCAGTGGAATGGGGAAGGGAAACAACTCACCTCATATGCCCAAAGGCTTAAGTGCGTATTTTGTCCTGGTACAGCAGAGGCACACTATCATACATGGCACAATTAGGAAAACTGGGTGAATAAACAAAAATAATTTCCAATAATAAATCACTTTTCAAATTCCATTTAGTAATCCTCCTAAGCAAATGTGTTTAAAATCACTGGTATTGCATGCAGTAGGACTGCTGTGGGTTTCCTGGCCCAGTATTTAAACTTGTGTGGGCTAAAACCAGCGGAAAACATCCTTTCACCAATGTCACTAGCAAAACTACCAGCTGCAGCAAGGACAGGGCTCTACCCATGCAGCTTGCCTGGGCTCTTGAAAGAGTGCATTTTTTTATGGTATTAGACATAGATCACCCTGTGTGACCAGTTCATAGCTCTCCTTTGAGCTGCATGGCAGTATTTTGGATTACAACTTGTAACCTTTCATAGGTATTTTAACAGTATTCAGTAAGATAATATTAGCCTCTCTATAAACACTGCTCTTCCCCAAAGTGAAGCTTCCCTTTAAATTATGACTCCACGATGACTGTTTGGTCAGCCATTTATACTGAGTTTTACAACCTGTGTTGGATCATCTTGGGTTTTATTTGTAATTTTTTTTTTCAATTTCATTAATCGCATATTGATTTTCTTTCTGAAATGTGTTTTTCATGTTTCGGAGCCTTTTTTCTAGTGAAGTTCTTGATTTAGTTCTTCCAAAAAACGTCCAGTGTCTACTGCAAAGGAAGATGTTGGTCTTTAGAGATTGCAGAATCAGGATGAGCAGAAGACAAAACAGCCAACTGTTATTTTCTGTTGCTTATAGAAACCTGAGGTACAGAATAAGACCCCACTGAAACTGGCTGTGTATAACTGCAGAAGAAAACAGCGCATCACTTCAGATACAGAATGACTGCCGGTTTGAATGGATTTATGTTTATATAATGTACACTGACTTCAAATAAAAGGGAGCTTTTCATCTCCAGCACTGTGAACAGGACACTCTAACTGAGGCTCCTTAGCACAGCTGCTGCAGCTGATGGGATCCTCTGAAGATGGAAACCTGGATCACAAGGAGGATGAAAAAAGAGAAGGAAACATACCTTGATTTCTTTCACTCATTTTACTCCCTCCTCAGTCTGCCCTGGAGCCTCAAGAACTGTTTGTAGGGTCTCCTAGAACACGGCCATCTACCAAAGTGAATGCAAATTATGTTTCTTCACTCCCAGGTTCTGCTCTCGTTCTCCCTGAAATCTGCAGCGAGATTCTTGCTGTCTTCAGTAGTACCAGGCAGAGGCTGACCAGGCCTTTAAAGTCCACTAATGAAAAAGAGCTAGGAATACAGAATGGGAGAGATACTCATTCAGAACTATTTAGGAGAACGTGGTTTCCTTGCAAGGCTAATTATCTTGAGAGCTACCCATTCAAAAAAATCTCTGATCAATGGGAGAACAAATTAAAAATGAAGAATCTCTCATAAAACCAGACAGTGGAGTACTGAATTCAAGAGGACAGTCACAAATTAAAAGAAATGTCAACATATGAAGTAGCAGGAACTTCAAAAGGTAATTTTTCCCTCATTTTCATATGCATTCTTCATGAGCAACATCAAGAAGTGTAACATGCTAATAGCTAGTAACAGGATAAGATTCACTAATTTACTAAATATGTATCAAAGGAATAATTTTCTCATTTCATTTTTTTTAGACCTAACACTAAGCTGGGTATTATCAAGTAGATAAAACTGCATAGATTACAAGTCATCAGTAAAATAGTCATTTTAGAATTAATATTGCTTTTTTTATGTTGGATGTTTCCTTTAGGTTTAAGGAATCACATACCTTTTACTCTCATCATAACTCAGATTTCAAAAAAGAAATCAGGAAGGTATCTTTGTGGACATGTGATGTTTTGCTAAAAACAGAGTGTTTTGCAGAGACAGGCCTGTCATGATCTTAAACTCTGAAAATGCTGAGGACTGAAGAGGAAAGAGGCTACCCAGAGGAGCATACCAAACATTTGGCCAGGTAAAATCACAGCAGACTTAATCCAGTGTTGGTTCAGTCCTGCTTTGAGCAGAAGGCAGGAGCTGATCCAAAGGCCCTGTCCAACCTGTATTTCTATGGCTAACTCAGATTTAAGCCAGCGGTGTTATCAAAATCTTAACATAGATGATGTCAAACACAACAAACTTAATAGTTCACACAGCAGAAAACAGGAAGGAAGACACATCTCCCCAGATGGCTTGTTTTCTCAGAGCCAACTCCTTGTCAGCAGGGCACACCACTGCAGTGTGTCACACACCAGTATCACCTTCCTCTGCTCATATCCCAGGCACACACATGATGTGTTGTGATGCCCCTTTAATGGGGAAGGCTAGGCTGTTGGAACTAATGGTTTTGTGGCAGATGGAGCAACATTTGCAATTGGGAAAAAAACAATCTCACACTGCCAAAACATTAATAATTCCACTTTCTTGGAAATATTCTGCCACTGTCATCGCTACATGTAAATTTGTCATGTAAATATGACTTCTTCCAAGAAAAGAGGCACTGTTCAGCAGACTTTCTGAGGCCAAGAACCTCTCTGCACCTGTTTTTTTCTCTCCTTCAAAACCATTTGCTTGCAGTCACAAATTTTCAGATCTGCAGTGCCATGGGGGTGATACTCATGATGATTTCAGTGAGAGACAGGCGTGAGCAGGGCTGGTTTGGGCAGGCTGGCCTGTGATCCCCACTCAGCTGAACCAGGCTGCCAGGACACAGTGAAATCCAGCAGGGAATGGCTTCTTTTGGCTTGTTTGCATATTTTTGCACACTGTATCTCTTTCTGTGAATGTCTGTGTTCCTTACACTGTGAGAAAGACAATAATTTCCTGATGTTCCTTTATACCACACAGTATTTTTCATAGTCTTATAATGTCTTTTATTAATTTCCTTTTAAAAAAAGACACTCATAATCCATTCAAATTCTGCATCTATATAACATCAAATCATTTCAGTGAATTTTTCAGTCCATTTATATTCCTGGTGCTGGAGTCAGACATGTGGTGGTAGTACTGCAGGCAGTAAAGATGTCCAACCTCTCTGCAGTTCTCCTTGCTGTAATTATTGATCTCTGGGGAAACTGAGCCTCAAACACCAAAATACCTTTCTGCGATACCCGACTGGTTAGCAGAAGGCAATGGGACCAGTGGGTTTTTAGTTAAAAAAGACAACCATTGTCCCTCCACTGAGGAGGAGCTGAGATTTATTTTTAACTTCACACTTTTCTATACATCATGACAAAAAGCTGAATAATTCTATTTTCATTTAGGAGGAGATTACAAGACAAAGAAATAGTCTGATAGATTTTAGATTAGAGCTTCTTCCCTGAGAACAAGGGCTGTTGCAGTGTGGTCCCATGCCAGAGATAATCTTCTTTTCCCCAATACTGTCAGCTGTGCCAATATATTTTCAAGAATTGCTGCACTAAACTGAGAGTTCTCCAACATCATGCATCTGCAAATTTAGATTACTTTCCTTCTGTCAGTGCTGAGATTAAGATGCCATGAAGGTAATCTGCATCACAGTGATATTATAATGATTGCTCTGAATGGAAAAATATCACACATCTGTTTGTATTCTCCAGTGTGAGACATACCTTTAGGAAGTCAGTTTCTGATGACATGTTTGGGCAAACGATGCCTTATCTGCATGCTTGTCCATGCACCATCCTGATCTGGGAACCTGAATGCCATAAGCAGAAAGCTATGTTAATTGCACAGGTTCGGAAGTCAGTGTAGTCCAAAACATACTCCTCAAGACCATCAGCCTCACAAAGTCTGCTGGAGGAGCTGGAGATGTTCTGTATCTCGTAGAGGAATCACAGAAAGTGTTTGTAACATGGATCTCCAAAGACCAACTAAAGAGCAACTTGGCCTAATGGATATGACATATTTCTGTTTCCTGAAACTAAAACCCACGACGTGTATGAACTGGTACTGTAAACACAAGTGCGAGTAAAAGAATTCTACTGTTGCTTGACTCCTCCTCCTCCTCAGTTTAGGCAGTCAGCAAAATTACTTTCTCAATATTGAGTTACAGGAAAGAATTGTTAACTGTGGTGTAACTGAGAGCAAAGACAAAGTCAAGTCAACTTGACTTGGGGCTTGCTTCAGCTTCTGACACTTCAAATAAAGCCTCTAAATTAGTTTGGATCATAAAAATGAAAGTATAGAGAAAATACGTGCTACAAAAATAGAAGTTTCTTACTCAAGCAGTTTTTATGGCAATGCTCACATTGAGTTGAGTTAGTGTTATTTGCTTCTAATTTGGGCTTCATTCTCCATACTGTATTTTAACAAACTTAGACCAGTTAATGCCAAGTGCCTTACACATTTTTCCTTAATTAAATTTCTCCAAAGAATCACATTACATGAGCATTTGCCAATACAAAAAGCACACTCAGAGATCCTGGGTAAAATCCAGGCACCCTTAGAGTAACCAGTAAAATTCCCACTGAAGACACTATTCTACTGTAAAGGTCTTTGCTATATATCGGTAACAAAAATTATCTTGTCACTTATGAATTAAGTTCTTCAGTACACTATTCTAAGAACCTTAGTTCTGTATGAGCTCCACACTAGCACTTACCACTTCCCTTACTAGATAAAAAGGACATTACTTAGGAATCCAATAATATCTGTTTTCAGGTATGTTTATAATTGCTGGAATATGCAGCAGATGCCAGATTAGACAAGCTTCCTGCCTGTGGAAAGAGATAGGTACTCAGTATAAGAATCCGCAGTTTTACTACAGAATTTGAGCACAGGATTGCCTGCACCGAGCTCTGGGAGAAACCTGAACCATTAGAATTTAGGGATTCTCTTAACTGTTCACTAATAAGTTATAGGTGATATAGTACATGAAAGTGGTGCAAAAATGAAGATTTAGAACAATATTTATAATCATTAATAGAAGACTGGCTGTAACAATTTACATGTATTTCCTTCTGAGCTATTTTTTGTCTGTGTGAGATGCTGAAGTGGGTAGTTCTGCCATTCTTCCTCTGACACAGGTTTTTAGCATAATTTTTTCTTCCATAACTCGGCCAAACATTGCTGTGGGATTTGATGTTTGGGGAAAAAAAATCAGTCAAGGCTGCTCTAGGCCAGCACTGGTCAGCAAGGGCATGAGCAGGAGAGTTGGAGCTGGTGCCCACTCCTGCCATGGCTCTTGGGACGTCACCATCCTGCAGCTGGAGGAAGGACAGAGGGCTGAGGGCTGTTTGTCTGCTTCAGTGCAAAGTTACTTTGCTAACTGGTATTTTTTTGCAGCTCTAAGATGTTACCTAGTTACCAGCGACTCACAGCCTGGTAACCACTCAGAGAATTCTGGGGTTTATTTACAACAAGGTAAGTGACTCTGAGTAAGTTAGGCTAGGGACACTTAGGCTGTCCAGTTGTACAACAGGATTAGATTCACACAAAATTTATTTGAAGTGTGAAGATTAACACTACAGTATGAAATTAACTACCATTAGTCTTGACAACACTAATTCTATTTAAAATCTATTAAACTGGTTTAAAATTAAACTTCACATTCCCTTCACTCGCAACCCAGCCCTGAAGCTGTCTAAGCCTCCACTGTCCATCCCATGCCAGATTTTCCCATGTGGTTGGAAGATTGCTATTAATAGACCATAAGAGGATATAAAAAAAAAAAAAGGAAAAAGTGAGATTACCCAATTACCCAATGCTGCAAACAACCATGTTTGCTTACGTCAGTTTTGAGAAAGATTGTCCAAAATTTAGTTTCCTGCCGGGGCTTAATCCTCCCCTTTTGTGGCTCTGGACCATCCATCCCTCCTGCCTCCCCCAGTGCTGGCTAAGCGGGGTTGCTAAGCGACAATGTTCTTCTCTTCTGTACTTCAGCAGAGAGGAACAGATCAAAGACACCCACAGTCCTGAATTATTTTATAAATGAATTTAAAGAGACACTCTCCTGTGCTGTATTACATGGGGGGAGATCAAAAGTTGCTGGATATAGTGAGAGTAACTGGAGGATTAAAGAGGATGTCTTCTGGAAAATAAGAATGCTCTCATAAATGAGAGCTGTGTAGTATTTGCCTTTATTCTTGTTGTTTTTTTTTTTCTTTTTCAGAACTAGATTACAAATTTTTTACGCTAATTAATGTTTCTAGTTTCATGGCAGTCAAGTCATTGAGTGCAGGCCAGGCTGCACGTGTGTACAACTTTCAGAAGTCAGGGTTTCTGTCATCGAGTGACAAGCTTGTAGGGTTTAACTCTTTTCATCTCTTGCAAAAGATATTACCTATTATCCAAAAATATTTAATTCTTTAATTTTTAAATGTTTTCCTGACTGATATTAGGCAAGAAAGCCACAGGATAAAGTTCAAGTGATGTATTTTTAAAAGAATAAATGAAGATAAGGAAGTAACCTGTGTAGATCAGGCAGAAAACCTACGACATCAACATCTCAGACCTTGCTGAAAAGAATGAAAACCAAGTGACTAACCTGTAATTACATAAGCTGGGAATACACAAGTTTAAACGTTACCTCTTACAAGACCTTCACTTTCCTGGCATCAGCTCAGCTCGGCTGCTCCGTGCAAGCTGTGGGGTTTGTAGGAGCAGGCTGGCAGCTGAGGCAAGTGTTTGATGAAACAGAAAAGGGGATAATTATTTGCCCTCATATCTCCTCAGTTTCAAATACCATCAACGATGTAAAAGGGAAAAAAACCAGCACTTGGTAACAAAGTGCAGTAATTTTTCATGACTGTTCATTTTCAGAGCTGCCACGGCTGGCACAGCCCTCAGAAAATGGAGAGACACACAAAAACCACACTTAAAGCCTTCCTCAGACGAGCAAGACAGACCATTTATGTAGAAAGTAAAACTCTTAGGTCAGGTGGCTGCAAAAGATTGCATGTAAAATTTTTCCCAAGTGCAAATCTCGTTGTTCTGTACCAGCCACCTGAGCTGCACAAGCAAATGTCTCCTTTCAGGCTGTTTCAGGGGCTTGCTCAGGCACAGGTGCCCCTGCAGCTCCAGGTACAACACCACTGGGGGAAAGTGTGCACAGAGGATCCTACTCTCCTCACCATGTGCCTAGTCACAGAGTGGAGCAAGCTCCTCACTCTTGTCCTAGGCCAGCAATCTCACATCAAACTGAGGGTAAATTAGTGAAACTAATACCCTCTAGGACTATAAAAGGATTAATCTCACATAAAAATCTTCACCAAAAAACACCCAGCATTAGGATTTAGTCACATTTACAATTTTCCAATGAGAAAACAAGCCTTCCTTTTTTTCCTGCATCATTAAAAGTCTCTTCAAAATTCTGACTGCTTAGATTTGGCATGTAAAATCCACTGTACTACAGCTACATTCTTGTAAAAGCACATATTTTAGAACAGGGCTCAGCCCGCTTCCCCATTAGTAGATATCAATTACACAGGCAAGATATGTGCTTTACTCTCACTGACAGAGTGTTTTATGTATAAACATCTTGACCAGCACTACACTGTCAGTGGACAGCAGATTTGGTGTGTTTTGGCTGAATTTCTGAAGGGGAAAACTGTGACTTGCACTCTAAATATTTTTTCTGGAGAATGGATTCCTCTGCACACTATGAGCATCTTGTACAGAATACAAGTAAACATTTGGGAAGGAATTCCATGCTTATGGCAGGTATTGATTTGCTAGCCTTGGAAACTGAACTCCCTTGGGCTCACTGCACAGCAGAGCTCTGGCTGTGTGAGCTCTGCAGGCCGGCCACGTTCCCATCACACCACTGCTCCTGCTGCAACAGCCAGGAGAGTCACAGAACCCGAGAGCTGAATGGCTTGGGAGGGACCTCAGAGATCACCCAGTGCCACCCCTGCCACAGGCAGGGACATCTTCCACAATCCCAGAACGCTCCAAGCCCCGTCCAGCCTGGCCTTGGACATTTCCAGGGATAGGGCAACCACAGCTTCTCTGGGCAGGCTGTGCCAGGGCCTCACCACCCTCCCAGCCAAGAATTTCTTTCTAATATCTAACCTAAACCTGTCCTCTGTCAGTCTGAAGCCATGCTCCCTTGTTCTGTCACTCCAGCTCCTTGTAAACAGCCTCTTTCAGTTTCTATTGTACGCTCCCTTCAGGCACTGGAAGGCTGCAGTTGGGTCACTCTGAAGTTTCTCTTCTCCAGGCTGAAGACCCCAATGCTCTCAGCCCTCCCTCGTAGCAGAGGTGCTCCATCCTTCTGATCATCTTGGCGTCCTCCCCTGGACTTGCTCTAACAGATTAATGTCCTTCCTGGCTGTGCAGGCAGCTTGTTAGGATCTGCATTTCTGGCGAGTTTATTCAAACATCCTGACCACACTGTGTTCAGAAATGCAGTTGTTGAGCTAGTATTTTATCTTAAAGGTAAAATGTTCTGAAGTAGCGTTGTAAGAATTTTAGTGGATTTTTATTAGTATTGGTACAATTTTGTTTAATGAGTGTAAGTAATTTTGATTCCCTGCTTCTCTTTGCTTACTTCCAGAATGCTGCAAGAACCTGTGCTGCACCTGGGCTGCTGGATCCCAGATGTGAGCAGCCAGGGCTGTGTTTGAGCCTGGGAACAGAAGATGATGCTTTTGACACGTGGGAGAGCAGTGAAGGTCTTTGAGAACATTAATAACATTACTCGATGCTTCTACTTCTGCAGTGCTGTGTCTGCGCCTGCTTAAAGCTCAACATAGACTATGAGTAATTACTGATCTGAATGTCTCTGAAATGATCAGCAGCAGCATTTAAATCATCATTAAAATACAATTAGCAGCCCTTTGAGCAGAATGCTGTCGTTCAGAGCAGTCTAATTGGTGGCTCGTGGGCCAGTTCTGGACAACAGGAGGATTGTCTCCTTCTCCAAGTGCACCAGCTCAAGGAGCACCCTGTCCCAGGAGTGGTGGCCGTGCCTCTGGGATGGACATGGGAGAGCCATTATGTGACAGGAAAGGCAACAGTACAAAGTATCCCTTGTGTCCAGGCCACTACTTTGAAAAGTCTGGATTTATGGACCTCATTTCATCCTGTGTGCTGATTCAAGCAGGCGCAGCCCCAGAACTTTATACTTTGCAATTCAAATCAATTTAATTTTTTTTATACTTCCATTTCAGACTCTGCAGCAAGAGCTGTAAGGATGAAATAAGGGCAGACCATGGTAAAACAAATAACTGAGTGATCCACATGTACAGGTGGCATGCTGGCAGACCGTGCTGCCATGTGTTTGGGCAGGATGAAGAATTCAGTTGCTGTAGTAGACTGAAAGTGAAGGTCTGGCTTGGATGGTGCTCCCAAACCTGGCAGCCCTACCCTACATTTAGGTAGCTAAATCTGTTACTTCCATGCCTGAGATACTTGTGTTAATTGCATAAATGCCAACAACAGTGACATGTTTTTAAAGTGTTGGAAGTGTAAATAGCTGCTCTTCTGAAATGGCCACAGTAGATGTATTTTAGCTCAGACCTGCACGTGCATCTTATCTGTTATAATATCAAGCTGTAGCATTCTATTAGTACATTTTCATAATATAATTGATGCTCCTGCAAAAATTGCAGTAGAATAGGCTTTAAATACTGGCTTTTTGTATGTCTCACACAACTTCCACAGGAACAGCCCACTACCATTCCTGGTTTTTGAAGAAGCAGTGCTACTGCTCCCCACCAGCTCCTGCTGCCTGCTCCATAATGCTCTTATTATTTAAGCTTTTTCTCTTGAAAATTCAAATTTAGAACTTAAATTTTTCCTGCTTTTGTTTCTTAAAACTAATCAAAGGCAGTGAATGGCCCTGATGTAATCTGTGTAGTGTGTGCTGTGGCTGAGCATCCACTGCTGTGAAAGCGCTGCTTGTTCTCTGAAAGGAGGAATTCTTTCAGCCAGCCTCATGGCCCCCTCCTCCTCCAGCCTGCTTCTCCCAGGCACTTGGAGAACTCACTGCCAGTCATTTGCTTGCCCTAAAAGTTTTCTGGAGCACCACCATCATTGACCCCACGTATGCCCAGGGCCAAACTCCTCAAGGGTTGGCCTCCTATGGACAATCAGAAATTTTGAGTTTGAGCATAGCAGTGGCTCTAATAAAGTATGCTACCTTTTGAGTCATCTTTTCTTTGGATTGGTGGTTCATAGAGAGCTGTGGAGAGACCAGTAAGTGTTTTAAATACCTCGGTGATGTGCCTTCTACATGCACACCTTTGTCCTAAGAGGAAAATGTTTCATCCCAACTATCATAGATATTTGGAAAAAGTTATTGTATGCTTAAGCAAGATGGTGTTTTTTGATATTTTGTGGAGATACTTGAATATGGAAAACCTCCTTCTATAAATGTTGTGTGATGAAGTATAGTTTGATTGCAACAACAAAAGAAACAGGAAAGAGATGTCACACATGGTAGCAAATACGATGATACAAAATCAGAGCAACATTGCAACAAGTGACAACTTTTATCCCCAATACTTTTTAAATCTCAACAATTTTTCTTCAATTTATTTTATTTTTGCAACTTTTTTCGACTAAGTGACAGGCATGCCTAGAACTGTGAGCACTGAAGTAGCAATGCAGAACAGCACCTGCCCACAGGGTGAGCCCATGGCCACTTGCAGACCTGGCAGTGAGGTGAAGGCTGGGAGCTCTTCTACAGCAGCAAGGATGGGGAAGCAGCTGGGGCAGCAGCTCCACAGCAAGAGGCACCAGGCTGAGCAAAGAGTAGAAATATTAAGAGAAATCACATCAAACAAGTGTTTCCCAGGGATAATGTATGTATCTATTCCTCCCAGGCAAGATGTACCTTTCAGTCACAGTGGCTAGTCTGTTCTACAGACTGTGTCCATGTTCCTCTTGCTGTGGGACTGATTTTTGTTAAGAGAGGAACCAAGACTAAACTGATAACATTCATCTCTGTTCTTGCTCTGACATGATTATTCCTTAGTTCTTCCTAATGACTGTTCAGTTCCTTCCTTTGAGGGAACCACTCCTAATTCTCTTCTGTTCAGGTTGGATAATGAGTCACTGACTTTAATACCAACCACTATTAACCCTTCCTTTACACAACCAACAGCTGGGAACTGTGGAACAGTACCTCGGTGCTGAGGAAGAAGATTGATGAATCCTGCAGGCTTTCTGCTGTTGGTTCATGAAAAAACACCTTGTTTGCCTTATGCCTTTGATTAAATGCCCTTTAAGTCTAGCTTAATGTACCTGCTTTCCAGAGTAATTTTGTTTTCCCTAAATTTAACCTATTTTCCATTGTCTTCTAAACTTTTAGTTGTCTGGCTAAACTTTTAGTTTGTATTAAATAAGTTCTGGAAGCACCTTGTTCTGCCTTATGCTTTTTCTCTCTCTTTTCTTCTTTTTGGGGAGGGAGGGTTATGTTTGTGGCTGGGCATGAGTTGGCAGTGCCCAGTTATGCTGTGCCTCCCTGACTCCAAGGATGCTGACAGCCAGGCTCTTGGTGGCACGTCCTTCCTAAACAACAAAACAGAAAAAAACCCACAAGCTAATTTATGATCTTTTATTTATAGATGATTTGCCATTCCTAAGACTATTGAACCTAAAGACCCTGCAAGACAATTAATGACAAGAAGTGAATTTTTCTTGATTCAGTTATTGCTCACAAGACTACTTAAAGAATGGCTTGTTTGTGATCAAGCTTTGCACTGCTGGAGCATTGGATACATGCAGGGCTGTCCAAAAGTCCGCTTTTTAGGCACCTCATGTATGGTGGTACTTGTTATTTTGACCAAATTTTGGTAATTTTTAGGATATTTGAAATTCTGAAGTTCTTCCTCCTTGATCCACTTTCCTTCTATTAGCACTACTGGCCTGCTACCATGTTTTGTGTGTTCCTCAAAGTGTTCCAAATTGTTTTATTATTTCAATGTTATTATAACATATCTATTCTTACAGAGTAATCTAAGAATTCTAAGGGAAAAGTAGTTCAGAAAGACACCAGACTATTTACTTAGGAAATCACACTCTCAGATTACTGCAAAAACAGATTTCCAAGAAGAAACATGCACTCACCATGCATTACTTCCATAGCTTTTCCAGTATTCTTTATTCCATCATCCCGATGTACCAGTTGGGCTCAGACACACACCCATGGCACTCACAGCCTGGGAGAGAGCTGGCCCACTCTTGCTGCAACAGCTGTTCCCTGCTGGGAATATTTACTGTGGGCGCCAATCCAGCCTGACTGAAATCTCATGACAATATGCTTTTCCTCATTAATAAAATACTAACCTGAGCATACAGCATCAGCAGCTTGACACTTCCTGTACGCCTGAACAGCAGAGAGCTGCTTAGGTGCTGTGGTATTAGTGCAGTCATAAACTTGCAACCTCTGAAGCTTGGGCACTTTTAAAAAATAATTTCATCTGGTAAAACCAAAGACCAAAGATAATTTTGAAGATAATTCCTCACTGTTTGTGCAGTGAAGAGTAGGTTTCTTCCAGTAGTTGATACTAATGCTCATTTATGGTTTTCTTCCCCAATAGTTGACACTTACGCTCTTTTACCAGTTATGGCAACAGTTTGGCTGCCCTGTGGATGGCAGTTCTCAAGATGCAAGCAGTTGCCACGTTAAGCATGTCTAAAGTGAAAAGGCTGCCAAAATCATTGAGGGAGGTGACTGTGTATCCTTGTTCTGCACTGGTGTGGCCTCACCT
>VXBQ01006863.1:284458-308969 GCA_013400175.1 Phainopepla nitens | reverse complement strand
TGGGTGGCTGGAAAAAACTCAGGGTGCCACCGAGGGGAGGGGACCGCCAGGTGCCCACCACAGGCAGGGCAGCGACAGGGGAAGCATCTCCCCAAGGATGAACCCCCAGTCGGGCGGCACCAGCAAACAGAAGGGCTGCGGGAAAGACTTGCAAAGGAACCTCTGCAAAATTAAACCCAGGGAAAAGCCGAACATCCCAGGAGGAAAGGCCAGCCCCTGCTCCAGAGGGAGAGGGAATGACGCCTTGCCACGGCGGGCAGAGGGGGGATGGCCTCGGTGGGGCCCGGCAGAGCCAAGCTCAGCGCTGGGCTCGGCCTCTCCCCTGCCTGACCTTGGCGAGTCGGTTACTGGCGGTGACTCAGCTCCATCTGGAAATCGGCCCGATAACGCTGCCCCCGCCTATCGCTCCTGTATCGCCCGCGCTGATTAGGCGGGCAGGGACCGTTCCTGCTCTGCCTCTGCACAGTGCCCAGGGCAGCCCTGCTGTGCCTGGCACACGTGCAGGGGTCGGGCTCAGGGGCTCTGCTCGGGGTGGGCTCCCTGCTCCGTTCAGGTTTGGTACAGGTGAGCTCAGAGGCTGCTCCTGCCAAGGGGAATAAACCAGCCCAGGATGGGTCTGTGGGACAGGGACAGCACCCAGGGAATGGCTGGAGCTGGGCCAGGGCAGGTTTAGGTTGGATTTCAGGGAAAGGTTCTTCCCCAGAGAGTGCTGGGGCTCCCCAGGGAATGGGCACGGCCCCGAGGCTGCCAGAGCTGCAGGAGAGTTTGGACAACGCTGCCAGGGATGCACAGGGAGGGATTGCTGGGGCGGTCTGTGCAGGGCCAGGAGTGGGAATCAATGATCCCTGTGGGTCCCTCCCAACCCAGGATATTCCATGATTCCATGGAGTCAGGAGCGTGGCAGTTGGGCTCAGCGATCAGGGACAGGCGTGGGAGTGGGTGGCTGGAAAAAACTCAGGATGCCAACTGGGTGGCAACTGCCAGGGAAATGCCCTTCGACGAGCTGGTGGGAGGGAGATGGGTGGGGGCAGCATTCCAGTGCCCCAAGGGGCTCCCAGAGAGCTGCAGAGGGACTTTGGATAAAGGCAGGGAGTGACAGGACACAGGGAATGGCTTGCCACTGCCAGAGGGCGGGCTGAGATGGGATTTTGGGAAGGAATTCCTCCCTGTGAGGGTGGGCAGGCCCTGGCATAGGTGCCCAGAGCAGCTGTGGCTGCCCCTGGATCCCCGGCATTGGCCAAGGCCAGGTTGGACAGGGCTTGGAGCAGCCTGGGACAGCGAAAGGTGTCCCTGCCCGTGGCAGGGGGTGGAAGAGTTTTAAGGTCCCTTCCAACCAAACAATTCTGGGATTCCATGAGAGGATCCCACAGGGAAACCCCTGGCCCCGTGGGCTTTCAGTGGCTCCACGTGGCTCGAGGGTGATTCCAAACACACTTTGTCCCCCAAAAGAGGCTTTTAACCCCGGCCTAAAGGACTGAAATCCCACCCAGACGGATCGATCCGACCCAGCATGGCTTTGTCTGGAGCTGGGAAAAACCCCTTCCCTTGTGAACTGGCCCCTTCTCCAGCCCCTTCAAACTCCCTCCCTCTTGCCACTGAGCAGCGGCAGGGCCAGAGAAGGTCCCTGAGTATCCGTGCAGCCAGAGGCATTCCCAGAGCCCATCTGGGATGGGGAGGAGAGAGTCTGGCTCCCAAAAATAGCATCTGAGCCCGTGCTGTCAGCTGGCCCCTACCTTGGCACCCTCTGTGCTCAGCTACTGCCGGGTCTCGCTTTCACCTCCCATGAAAAATGAATTTCTTGGCTGCAAAGGAAAGAGAAAAAATATGTCAGGAATCTGTGCTTGGCTGGGCTGTGGTGCTGCGGCGTGTGGGGAGCGCTCAGCGCCAAAAGGGGGGGGATTTCACCCCAAAATTCCCACCCTGGCCACTCCCAGCCAGGTCCCCCAGGTGGGAGGCTTTGAGTGGGTGCTGTGGGAATGGGGAAATTGAGGAGGTGGGATCCCACCTGCCCCTCTGCTGCATCCAGCTGCATCCCTGCCTTCTGCTGGGGTCCTGCAGAGCTGATGCCTTTGGCGTCCATCCTACCCATGGGCAGGGGATGGCCCTGAGAGGCAGGAAATGATGGAGGAGGAGGAAGAGGAAAGGGGAACTGAGGATGGCCAAAGCCCAAACCCCAGCCCTGGGCACACTCTGGGCACAGGGAGCTGCCAACCTCTCCCAGCTGGGTCTGACCCTGTGCTCCTGCCCCTGCCATTCCCAATCCTCCCTGCCCCCCAGAGGGAGCTTTTCTCCAAGTTTGGGTAAAAATGGGGATTTTAGGGGCTTGCTTCTTCCTTCCCTGCCAGCCCCAGCTCCAGCCTGGCATTGACCCCAGTTTGAAGAAGAAAACATGGAATATATCCTGACAGATCAAACCCTGCTCTGTTGACACATTTCCCAGGCAGACACAGAAAAGCAGGATCAGGGCTCTGCAGGATCATCCAGGGCGATGGGACACCTTCCCTGCCAGCCCTGGGCCCTGCTCATCCCCAGGGAGGGAACCTGGGGGTGGGGACTGCTCCAAAGGGACAGAAAAACCAGGAGATCCCTTGGGGAGAAACCACAGTGGGAAGGAGACAAGTCTTGGTGCTGAGAGCTTGAAAAGGACCTTGGAAGAGAGGCTGGGAAAGATTTTGGAGATGCAGACACACAGAGGGACACACACAGGCACAAAGGGACACACGGACACGGTCCTGGATGTCCTGGTCTGGCTGTTTAAGGGCAAGAAATTATTTCCAGGGAAGCCCAGAGGAGCTGGAAGGTTGCTCAGAAAGATTCTTTCCTGCTGACAATGATCAAAATTGATTGCTGGATGTGAGCAGCCCTGAATTTGCAGAATGGGGATGCAGATTTTGCAAAGGGCCCTGATCCTTCCTCGGCTTGTCATGCAGCATCACGGAGGACGAAAAGGAGGAGGAGGACGAAAAGGAGGAGGAGGAGGAAAAGGAGGAGGACAGGCTGAGCCTGGCAGCTCTTGGGACACCCCACGGGATGTAGAGGTGTCACCAGCTGGTGTCACAAGCCAGTGTCACAAGCCAGTCTCGGCTCCATGCCCAGGGTCCCTTCCCAACCCCGAGGCGCCTCTGGAGGAGGTTGCACGTCTGGGATCCGGCACGGCGGAGGTGGCTGGGATGGGGGCAGAGGAGGAGATACCAGACAGGGCTCAGCCCCAGCTGGAGGCCATCCCAGTCCCCAAGATGGATGGCTCAGGGTGGGCTGGCAATTCCCTGCTCCTGGAGCTGGGTGTCAGCTCGCTCCAGCCCCATCCCATCCCTGGCCAACAGCACCGGAGCGTTCCCCAAAGGAAATGGGATGGCTGGAGAGAAGGAGAGGGGGGAGGCTCTCCCAAGGGTCAGCTCTGCTTCTCCTCACCCATCAGGGAGTGGGAAAAGCAGCTGGGATGTGCCAGGTGGGGCTGGGGGCTGCCAGGTGGGAGCCACCCCAGGGAAATGCGGGTTGGAGCCACGCATCCTCCACGGGGGAGTCAGGACAGAGCCAGGAGCTGCATCCTCCTGGTGCTGCTCCTGAATGAGAGGCAGCTCCCAGATCCCCCCTAAGTAAGGGCTGCTGTGTTTCCATGCCCTCCAGAATGTCTGCATCCCTAAAAATCCAGAGGCATCGGACATCTGAGACCTGCCCAGCCCGAGGTTTAATCTCTCTGGGGATCAGCAGTGGGGCTGGGGCTGACAGCAGCATCTTTGTGGGGCTGGAATAAAGCCTGACTTCTTCTGCCATTTATTTAAGGAATATTAATCTTTCATTTTCCTTCTAAATGCTCCTGTTTGCTAAGGACCTATCTGTTACCTAAGTGCTCCGATAAATCTTCGAAGGTAAAATTACATGTTAGATGCTGCCAGAAGGGTACATTTAAGAATACTTCCTAAATTATCAACTGCATTAATCTTAATTACTTGGGTAAAAGTAGAGTCTGGCATTAGGGTGGACTAAATTGAGCGGGTGTTTGTTTGTCTTTATCATATCACATATTTGAGATCATTTAACAGAGCTCAGATAAAAGGGGCAGCCAGGGGCAGAGCAGCTGCCTCATGGAAATGATGGCTCTGGGTGACAAAGAGCAGCTGGGAGGGGACCCTGGGGTCCCTGAGATGGCAGAACCTGCCTGGAGCAGGTGGAACCCCGGCAAAAATATCCAAAAAATCCAAATGAACTCCTCAGACAGGAGGTTGGGTGATGAAAGTTTTACAGAGCATGGAGAGGCAGCAAGGGGAATGGCTTTAAAGTGAAAAAGAGGAGGTTTGGATGGGATATTGGGATGCAATTCTTGGCTGGGTGGGTGAGGAGGGACTGGGATGGAATTCCCAGAGCAGCTGTGGCTGCCCCTGGATCCCTGGGGGTGTCCAAGGCCAGGCTGGTGGGGCTTGGAGTACCTAGGATAGGGGAAGATGAGGGGTGGAATGAGATGAGCTTTCAGATCCATTCCAGCCCAAACCATTGCAGGATTCCCTGATAAAGTTGGAGGCCTTGGTGTCCCTCAGGGTGCAGGGGCAGTGCAGGGCTCTGGGAGCAACCCCCATCCTGCTGGGCACAGACAGAGCAGGAGGCACCACATCCTCTGTTCAAGATTTTCCCAAAATTTCCTGCTTATTTGCACAAGGGCATTCATCTGGCTCTGAGATGAGCAGTATTTGAGGGCCCAGAACTGAAATGAAGCTGGGGATGAACTGCTCCCTTCCCCTGGGCCCTGTATTAAACATTCCTGAGGGGAAATGTCCCCATCCCCAGGGCTGCCTGGCCTGGGCACATTCCTTATCCAAGAGGGAATTTGCTGAAGCCAAAAGGGATGGTTTTTGTCTCTCTGGTTCAACTTTTGTTTTAAATGTAAGGAAAATTTGTCCCTGGAAACCCCTGTGCAGGGGATGCTGAGGGGAGCTGCTGGCAGGAGGGGAGAAATTATTCTTTGCTGCTGGAGATGGAGATCAAGGATGGATTTGGGAAAAGGGGAGCTCAGAGACCACACCAAGACCATCCACATCTTCAGCTGACCCCTGGGCATCACCAGGGCATCACCAGTGTCCTCTGATCCTACATTCCCTCACCCACTACCCCAGGATCAGGCCCTGCTTGGCATTTCCCTCCCAGCCTCCTGTGACCCACCCCCTGCCAAAAAAGAAAAAAAGGGAGAAAAAAGGCAAAAAACCCAGGCAATGACAGCATTCCCAGGCCAATCTCACGTTTCCTTCCTCCCAGCAGAGCCTGGGTGTGCTCCAAGCTCCCAGCCCTGGTCAAACGGGGACAGGAAACTCGAGAGCCACGAGCACATCCCAGGATTTTCACCCAAGCCTCATTTAGCTCCTCGTCCTTTTGGCATCCCTCTCCTCTCCTTGGGAGAGGCTGCTCAGGGATGGGGGTGGTTCTGCCTTTGGGGGCACACACACACACACACACAGATCACTGACAGACATTAATTGGCTGCCTGCAATTAAACATCCCAGGCTTCAGCTGGGGTCAGGGGATGAACGGGATCACAAATCCAGGAATTCCTTTGGGTGCTGTGAGCCCCTGGAGTGGGAGAGGGACAGAGGGAACCACTTCCCTGCAGGTCTCATCCTGGTCCTGGCTGTTGCCAGGGACACGGGCCCTGCTGAGCCCCAGCAGGCACAGAGGGAGCAGCAGCTCCCGGCAGAGCCAGGCAGGGAAATCCTGGTGCTCCTTCTGAAACTGCTCTGGCTGAAGGGGTCCAGAGGCCCAGAGAAATGGACACAGCTGGGATTTGGGTGATGGAGGGGCAGGGTCTCACCTGGGGACTGGATGGACCGTGGGTGTCACAAGGATTGTGGATGGCACAAGGACCATGGAAAGCAGAAGAACTATGGGAAGCACAAGATCCATAGGTGGCACAAGGACCAAGGATGACACAAGGACCAAGGAACAAGCACAAGAACAGGGAGCTCAAGGACCATGAATGTCACATGAACCATGGGAAGCACAAGGATTCTTGGTGGCACGAGGATCACGGGTGTCACAAGGACCATGGATGGCACAAGGACCACGGGTGGCACAAGAACCAAGGATGACACAAGGACCAAGGAACAAGCACAAGAACAGGGAGCTCAAGGACCATGAATGTCACATGAACCATGGGAAGCACAAGGATTCTTGGTGGCACGAGGATCACGGGTGTCACAAGGACCATGGATGGCACAAGGACCACGGAAGCACAAGAGCAACGGGAAGAACAAGATCCACAGGAAGCACAAGGACCACAGATGACACAAGGACCATGGGTGGCACAAGAACCGTGTCACAAGGACCACAGGAAGAACAAGGACCACGGATGGCACAAGGACTGCAGGAAGCACAAGAACAATGGAAAGAACAAGGACCAAGGATAACACAAGGACCATGAGAAGCACAAGGATTCTTGGTCACAAGTGTCACAAGGAGCATGAATGGCACAAGGACCACGGGAAGAACAAGTACAATGGGAAACACAAGAACACTTGGTGGCACAAGGATCATGAGTGTCACAAGGAGCAAGAATGGCACATGGACCATGGGAAGAACAAGGACCATGGGTGTCACAAGGACCATGGGAAACACAAGGAGTCTTGGTGGCACAAGGATCATGAGTGTCACAAGGAGCAAGAATGGCACACGGACCATGGGAAGACCAAGATCCAAGGACCACGGATGGCACAAGGACTGCAGGAAGCACAAGAACAATGGGAAGAACGAGATCCATAGGTGGCACAAGGACCATGGATGTCACAAGGACCGTGGGAAACACAAGGATTCTTGGTGGCACAAGGATCATGAGTGTCACAAGGAGCATGAATAGCACAAAGACCATGGAAAGCACAAAGACCACAGGAAGCAGAAGGACCATGGGAAGAGTAAGGACCAAGGATGACACAGGGACCATGAATGGCACAAGGACCATGGGAAGAGCAAGGACCAAGGATGACACAGGGACCATGAATGGCACAAGGACCACCACAGCACGGATGCTCTGAGCCCACCCACCCAGCAGGTTTGGAGGATCCTGTCACCCCAGAATCCCGGGCTGAGCCACAACCAGAGCCCATCCCTGCAGACCCAGACCCCAGGGACTCCCATCCATCCCAGTGCTGGATGCTCCCATCCAGCCCAAACCAGTTCCCACAAGATCTGATAGGAGGAGACTGCTGCCAGATTTGGGGGCTTTTAAGCTGTCAACTTTCCTATAATTATTAGCAATGTTTTCAATCAGTTCTCCTCTGAAATTTGCTTCGGAAAGACAAGATTAATGAGCATTTCCTTTGGGGATTTATTGCACTGTTAATTATTCTCTGCCAGAAATTTGGTGCAGAATATTATCAGTTTTTTTTTTTCTCTTTTTTTTTTTCAATTAAAAGTGATTATAATTTGCTCTCTATAAAAGAAAAGTGGATTTCAAATAAAAATATAATATAATATCCCCCCCTTTCCTGATTAAGTATAATAGTCAAGTGATGGAGATAAAAGTAGCCGGTGGCTCTGGCAGGCCACGTTGTGCAGACATGAACACTTCCACCCCTGCTGGGGTCCAGTTTTTTTTTTTTTTTTTGGGATAACGGGATTCAGAGAGGCCAACTTGTAATTTATGGAGTTTTCCTGCAGAGGGAAGCAAAGGTGTCTGAAAGGAGCCGCCCGCGCGGTGCCAACTTTGGGCGAGGGGCTCAGGGAGGAAGAGGAGGAGGAGGATGGGGATGGGGAGAGCTGGGGACGCCGCTCCTTCTCCTTCTCCCTCTCCCAAACTAAATAACGCTTGGCTGCAGGTTCGGAGGTCGGGAGATGCTCTGCGGGATCTCAATCCCACCGGGAAGGTGCTGGAAGAAGCCACAGCCGCGTTTTTCAGGGAACGAGCGCCTTTTGCAGCCCTGGAGAAGGGGCTGTGTCCCCTCGCTGCCTCGCAGGCTGTTGGCCCTCCCCAGCAGACATTCCTCGGGTGTCTCCCGAATGCGAAACATCCCGAAAATGCTGCGAGGACAAACCCTAGCCTGGTGGGGGCCGGATCCGATTTCAGCCGAGCAGGCTGAGGGGGTGAGGGGGAGCAGCCCCACGCGAGGCTCTGCTGGAAAACACCCCCGGAAAACAGGCTGGAAAACAGTGCCCTGCTGGGCTGGCTTTAAACCCAGGCTTAACCCCAGGCTGGCTCTAACTCCAGGCTTCAACCTCGGCCAAAGCCCCACTGCTTCCCTTGGCTCTGAGAAGCAAAGGAGAAGTTGAGCTAAGCACAAACTTGGGAGGTGCTGGCACTGGGAATGGGCAGATTTGGGGGATCCCCGGTGGGACATGGCTGGGGTGGCCCTCGGGTGCTGCCTGTGTCCCTCTGGGGGTGGCAGGGTGCTCGTGCTCCAGCTGCCACCTCTCCTGAGCCTGTTCCTGTGGTCACCAGGCTGTGTCAGAGACAGCCTGGTGACCACATATTCCCACATATTCCCACATATTCCCAGCTGGTCCCACACTGGAGGGGATGCAGAGGGCTCTTGGGGAAGGGAATCACATCCCACAGAGCAGCTTTGGAATTCTGGGGTTTCCCTTCCTTTAGGCTCCCTCTCCCAGCCATGGGGCTGGGATGCTCCAGTGAGTTCCACATCCCCTGGGGAGCTGCACTGATGGAGAACGACCTGGTTTGGCTTCCTCCAGCTGCAGCTGCTGCCTGAAGCCAAGCTTGCCACCACCTTGCACGGCGTTTCCCTGGAATCCACGGCTCCAGGAAGGCAGGAGGGATGTGCCACGCAGGGAAAAGTTTAGGAAAGGGATGGATAATCAAGCCAGGATTTGCCACATCTGAGCTACCAACCAGGGCAGCTCCAGGGGTGGGGGAGAAACTGAATTTTGGGAAGCAGAATCCCAAAAACCTGTCGTGCTGCAGCGCTGAGCGATGCTCTCTGTTCTCCACGGGAGCAGCAGCGCCCGGGGCCAAGAAAAACGCCCGGAGCTATAAAAAGTCTGGGGAACAGAGACACATTCATGGACGACTTCAAGGACGCCGCTGCAGCCGGGCGGGATCCAGGGAGCAGCCCCAGCGGGACTCCAGCCCCGGGCAGTGCCAGCCCGGCCCCGGGGGCTGCCAGCCTCACCCGGCCGTGCCACAGCCGCGGAAAAGCGGCGTGGGGTCGCACATTCCCGCCGGCACATCCCGGGTTTGGGCGCGTGGGGAGGAGCCCAGCTCAATCCCGGTGTGTTTTCCATCGGTTTTTCCTCGATTTTCCAACAGTTTTCCATCAGTTTTCCCCTCAGTTTTCCATAGGTTTTCCATCAGTTTTCCCTCCGTTTTCCCTGGGTTTTGCATCGCTTTTCCCTCAGTTTTCCATTGGTTTTCCCTTGGTTTTCCATCAGTTTTCCACCATTTTTCCCTCAGATTTCCATCGGTTTTCCCTCCGTTTTCCCTGGGTTTTGCATCGCTTTTCCCCTTAGTTTTCCATTGGTTTTCCCTTGGTTTTCCATCAGTTTTCCCCTCAGTTTTCCCTCCGTTTTCCCTGGGTTTTGCATCGGTTTTCCCTTGGTTTTCCACTGGTTTTCCCTCGGTTTTCCCTCAGTTTTGCATTGATTTTCCCTCGGTTTTCCATCAGTTTTCCACCGGTTTTCCACTGGTTTTCCATTGATTTTCCCTCGGTTTTCCCTTGGTTTTCCATCAGTTTTCCCTCGGTTTTCCCGGCTCCCTCCAGCCCCGAGGCCGGGTCAGGTTTGCTCGCAGGTGCCGAGCGCGAGCCTGGCACGCGCCTGGAACTTCAAAAGGGCAGGAATGGAAACCATCCCGCCGAGGGATTTCCAGCCCTTCCTGCTGCTCCAGCTGCTGGGTGGCAGATGTGGGACACGGGCACATCCCTGAGCTCCAGCCACCAGCTGGAGAAACCCCTCTGTGCCGCTCCTCCCGCTGCTTTTCCTGCTTTTCTGCTCCCCCGGCCCCATCCCTGCACGAGAGAGGCAGAATAATGCCAATATTCATGGCCCAGACAAATCCAGCCTCTGTTTGCTCCCAGGAATGTTTTCTCCAGAGACACCCCAAGCGACAAAATCCCCTTCCTCACGCTGCTGGATTTTTCTTTCATCAGGCAAAAATAAAAACGAGCCGAGGGTTGAAGAATGGCATCCTGTCAATATTTTCCTTTTGCTGGTGCTGAATGAGCTGGAAAAGCTCTCGGAGTCCAAGTCTGTTCCTGCTGTCTCGATCCAAGTACTGCTCCAGGATGACATCCCTGTTTAGGGATGCAAAGCAAGGACTGGGAATTTCCCTCCTGCTTTGGGATGTGGTTTTCAGGCAGAACGGGGAGATTTTAAAGTGCTGTCTCAGAGGTCTGAGGAAAGGATGCTGCTGCTCTTCCCACAGCTCCCAGAGCTGAATCCCAGCGCTGAGGGATGCTGCTGGGAAGCACAGAAATGAGGGAATCTGGGAATTTCCCCCAGCCTGGGGTGGGCAGCACCACCAGGGAGTGGGATCCATGTGACTCATCCCTTTCCCCATCTTCAGCCACTGAAGGAGGAATGAAACAACCCAACCCTCTGGGAGTCTGGAAAAAAAGGGGATATTTTTATCTCCTGGCAGGAAAATGGAATTCTTCCCAACAGTGACAATTAATATAAAAATAAACATGAGAAAAAAAAAAGGTGAAAAACACTCATTAATGGTTTCTCTCCAGCCCCACAATATAGGGAGGAGAGGCAAGGGGGTCAGGACATCACTCCTTGTCTGAAGGGCCACACTCATCCCAGGAATATTTTTCCTGTCCACAGAAAGAATCCCAGACAATACCTAATCCCAAGGACACCAGAAAGGATTCCTTTCCCTCAGCCCTTCAGCAATGCCACCAAACCCCACATATTTTCCCAGTGAATTCACAGACCAAGAGCATTTTTTCCTTCACCTGGAGATTTAAAGCTCTGGGAAAAGATTTTTTTTGCAGGGAGAAGTCACATGGGATCTTCATCCCAGCACGGGGATAAGGAATAACTGTGCATCTCTCATCTGTGCTGCTCCTTTTCCAGCCAAATGCTGCAAGTAATAATTTTCCCACATGGAGCAGGAGCTGCTGTAAAGTGGCTGCTTCTTCCATTAAAACCCCGGCTGCTGCTGGATTTTGGGGAAGGGGGTGTTGGAGAAGGGCCTCCCCACGGGGTATCGCTTTTCCCCCACTGCTTCCTGCCCAGGTGATCCCACACAAACCTGCCTGTGTGATGGAAAACGTTCGGGATCTGGGACAAAACACAGCCTGGATTCAGCTCCCCTGCCCTGCTCCCAAGACATCCTCCTTCTGCCACAGAAAGCGGCATTTATCCCGGGATCCCTCAAAGCCACGGGGTGAGAAAACTGGGAGAACATTCCACGTGGGTGTGGGTGTCTGCCTGCCACGGCTGTGCCCGCACTTCCATCTCCTCCGGGCACAAAAGGGACACTGGAGCAATCGGATCCCAAATCATCCAGCCCTAAAAGCCACAGGGAAATGGATTCACCGCCGTGGGCTCTCCCCAGAACCAGCCACGGACAGACAGCAGGAGGACAACTCCCTCCTGGTCGTGTCCGCTCCCAGCACATCCCAGCATCCTGACACCCAGCCCGGCTTTCCAGGCACCCTTTAATCTTCCTGGCCGCTGTTTCCAAACTGAGACTCGCCAGGATTGACCAGGACAGGACCTCCCCGAGTTGTTGTTGTTTGTTTTTTTTTTTTAAAGCCTCTTTGCAAAAAAAAAAAAACAAACCCAAAACATTAAAAAGAGTGAAAAAGAGGAACAAACGCTGCGCCGGGAGCTGGGCGGGGGCTGCAGGGGCTGCGAGGGCTCTGCCCAGGCAGAGCCTGGGGGCTGCTTTTCCCTTTCATCCCATGCCAGGCTTCAGCCCAGGATTTAGACGGTCAAATCCAAGAATCCCTGGAAGGCAGGGCTTGGCGCGGCGGGGCCGCAGCTGCTGCTTTTCCCTGCTGCTGTAATTACGGCCCCAAACTTAGAAAGCAGCGGAAGAGCCGCGTGTAGCGCTGCAATTAAGAGCCTCTTTAATTGCAGGGCATTGTTTTCCTCTGCCCGGCTCCAGCTGCCAACGAGCGGCAGAGCACCGGGAGCCGCGGAGGAATCCCGGGAATTGCAGCCCCATGGCATCCTCGGAGATCGGGGGACATCAGGTTTGTCCCCAGAGGTGACGCCTGGGTCAAGGGCAGCACATCCAGAGCACCCAGCTGGGAAAGGAGCCGCCAAAATCCAGCCCTGCTCCATGCAAGGAGGTTTTTTTTTGAGGAACAAATGTTCCTCTCTCCCTGGGACTCCCCTTCTCCTGCTGGAGAGGCCTCTGGAGCAGCCGGGAATGGTTGTCCCTGTCGGCCCCGAGGTTTCCATGGATCTGTGTGTGGGAATCAGCAGCAGGCGTGGAGAGCACGTGGAAGAGCTGCTGATTTATATCCCCACGGATGCTGCCATAAATCCACTGCTCCCCAAGGGCAGGTGGGAATGGGAACAGCTCTGCTGGGCTCTGCTTCATCCCCTCAGTGCCTGACTCAACCTCAGAGCCTTGGGCACGTCCCATGGACGTCCCAGGCAGCAGGTTGGTGTCACAGCAGGGATGTCACAGGTGGGAACGGTGCCACCACCAAATCCAGCCTTGGCTGTGGAGAAAATGGGGATGCAAGGGGGAGAATCCCAGTTGTTCCCAGTGTGACACTGGCTTGGGCAGGGCCTCCTGCCACATCCTCGGGTTCAAGACGGAGCAAAGCTTCCTGAGATTCCCAGCAGCTTCCATGGCTTTATCCACCAACAGAAGGGAGGAGCAGAGCTGGAGCACATTCCCAGCGTCAGGAGCCTGGCTGGTGGAAAACACAGACAGAACCTGGGACCTCCAGCAGGATGGCTCCAGGATGACAGCACTGCCAGGATCAGGGAGGTGAGACCAGGATTTTCACGATGAGATCCTGAACTCCATGGTTTAAAGTGCAGGAATGGATTTGGGGAGAAAAATGGGAGAAGCTTCCTGTTCCCACCAGGACCTGGGTGCCCTCCAAGCCTCTCCCTTTAAAATGCACGGATACGGCGACTCAACTGTCCCATTCCATCACTTCAACTCCAGAATCTGACATCTGGGAGCTGGCAACGAGGCTGGGCATCCTCCAGTGGCCAAAGCTGAGCTTCCCAGTGCTCCCAGTGCTGGGACCCCTCAGCTCCTTGCTGCAGAGCCCAAGCAGTGCCCGAGGGGCCGGACACTTCCCTGCCCCGTGCAGGAAGGGGCTCCTCTTGTTTTCACAGCTGACAGCGGGGCTGGAGAGGATTCCCAGAGCTCTGAGGAGGAGGAAGCAGCACAGGAACCCCCAAGGCTGCTGCACCTGGGCTGGGGCTGGCCCTGCTGCTGGGGACACAGGAGATTTCCAGGGATCAGCTGCTGCTCCAGAGCCCTGCAGAGCTCTGGCAGGAGGGGCAGCATCCTTGGAAGACGCTCTGGGGCGAGGTGTCCACAGGGAGAGCTGCTCAAAAGCCCTCCAGAAGTTCCTGCAGATGGGAGAGGAGCAGCCAGAGCCTGGCATTGTCCCCGTGGTGTCCCTCAGTGCTTTGTCCTGGGATGTGTCACACGCTCCTCCTTGCAGGTGGGGATGCAGAGAATGAGGCACCAAGGCACTCTGCAGCCACCCCAAGTCCTGGTGGCAGCAAGGACGGTATTTGGGAAAAATCCTGGCTCCAGAGACAGCTCTTCCCTTCCTCAGGTGATCTGCTCTCCACAAAGGCCCAAGAGGAAATACCTTTTCATATTTTATATTATATATGTTATATAGGTATAAATAAAAACATAATTATGTATATATATATAAACAATTACTATACTATACTATAAAATATATTACATTAGATCCTGGGACACTTCCAGGGATGTTGTGACTTAACTCTCCTATATATATAAAAATATATATATATATGTAAACCTCCCACAATATGTAATAATTGGATACATATAACAATACTAAAATGATAATGAATACACACAGCCCCTGCACGCCCTCATTCCACCCCGCTGCCGGCTCCTTCCCAGCAAGGCACACGCCTGTCCCCAGCAGCCACTGCCCCAGTGGCACTGCCACTGTCCCCCCCTGCACAAACAGAGGCGAAGAAAGAGCCCCTTTGTTCCTGGCTGCTCTATTGACACAGCTGGGAGTGCTGGAGCTGGGGCAGCTTCCTGCTCCGGAGCCTCCCTGCGCTCCCCTTGCAGCTGGGGGAGAGGCAAAGCCCCCCAGCCCCCTCAGCTGGGCACTGCCAGCATCCCCTGAGCGAGGGGACAATGGCAAATGTCACCCCCCTGCTCCTGCTGGGGGCCCTTGGAGCTGGCAGCCCTGGGAAGGATCCGCCTGGGAATGAGGGGGATGTGGAAAACGAGCCCATTTTCAGATTGTCCTGCATCCAGCACACCCAGGGATCCCAAAGCAGGGATGCTCCTGAAATCCTGAGGGTTCTGCATTGAGGCCAGGCCATGCTGAGCTGCTCCTGGTCCCAAAGCAGGGATGTTCCTGTGATCCTGAGGGATTCACACTGCAGCCATGCCATGCTGAACTCTCTGGGTACCCCTGGTCCCAAAGCAGTGATGCTCCCGTGATCCTGAGGGATTTGCACTGAGCCCATGCCATGCTGAGCTCCCTGGGTGCCCCTGGTCCCAAAGCAGGGATGCTCCCGTGATCCTGAGGGATTTGCACTGAGCCCATGCCATGCTGAGCTCCCTGGGTGCCCCTGGTCCCAAAGCAGGGATGCTCCTGAAATCCTGAGGGTTCTGCATTGAGGCCAGGCCATGCTGAGCTGCTCCTGGTCCCAAAGCAGGGATGTTCCTGTGATCCTGAGGGATTCACACTGCAGCCATGCCATGCTGAACTCTCTGGGTACCCCTGGTCCCAAAGCAGTGATGCTCCCGTGATCCTGAGGGATTTGCACTGAGCCCATGCCATGCTGAGCTCCCTGGGTGCACAAGCCACTGGCTGTCACCTTCCCCTGTCCCACGTGTTCCCTGCTCCTCTGGACATGGCACAGGTGGATCCAGAGGGATCTCACAGGCTTCTCCTTGCCTGGAACATGAAGGCACCAACCCCTCCTCTCCCTTCCATGGATATCCAATGCCACTATTTTATTCCTGTTTATTCCCTCCAGTCAATGCCATGAGAGGAGATTAATTAATAAATCCTAGGATTTGCTATTTTTCCCCATAAATAAACCCTGAGGTGTTGCTGTGTCTGCATTTCCCAGCCAATATTTAAGAGCATGAAGCATCCTAAGCATCACTTCCAGGGTTTTCCAGGGCCCAAATCCATCCACCTAGTGATCCATGGGTTTGCTCCTCTTTGCCTCCAGCCTCTGAGCATTCCTTTATCTCCTGCTTCTCCTGACCGACAGGCAAAGCAAAGCAATAAAATGCCTTTTTTTATAGAGCTGTAAATTTAATTTCCTTTAAAACCATTTGCTTCCACTTAGAACTCCATGGAAATCCTGCCCTCCTGGCAAAGCTGCAGCATCCCGGCCCTGCCATCAATGTATGGAGCTTTTTGGATGAGCTTAAAAGCTCATGGAAGGGAAAAAGGGGGAAGAGAGGTGAATTCTTAGGGCATTAAGGGCCTATTTTCCATCTTCCTCATGAACCTTCCTGGAGGGAAGAGCCGGAGCTGCTTTATGGGGAACAATTAAATCCGGATCTGTCTGCAGGGCAAAAGTTCAGCCCCAGACTGAGCTGAGGGTGCTGGGAGTGAGGGAAAAGTCAGGATTTTCTGGGCTGAAAAACCACCTGGAGCTTTCAATCTGGGACTGGAATCCAGAAGCAGCGGCGTGGGCTCACGGGTATGTCCAGCATCCTTCCAGAGGGAATTTTCCCAGGGAGCAAGGCCGAGGTGGTGGGGTCACCAACCCCTGGCACGAAAATCGAGCTTGGCAGGTGTTTGGGTGATCGTCTGGAGCAGATCCTGCCTTCCCCAGGGCACCAATCCCACTGCTGGAGCACTCCTGGGAGTTCCTCCTGCCGTGCCCCTCAGAGGAGCCCACGGGAAGCACAGGGCAAGGTCTGTGGAGATCCTGAAATCCGTGGTTTAAAATGCGGGAACGGATCTGAACAGCTCCCGTGAGGGAGGCACGGAGACCCTGGAATTCTGGGCACCCACTGCTCCTTCAGGTGTGCCTGCAGCATTCCAGGGGCTGGATCTGGATCAATCCTCTCCTCCAGAGCTCCTGCAGCCTTTGCAGTGTTCATCCCCACGGAGCAGGGCGGAGCAGGACTGACGGACGATGCTTGGTGCTGGATGAGGATTCCCAAGGAGCTCCTGAGGATTCCTGGAGCACCTCTCAAAGCTGGGAGCCTCCTGCAGCATCCCTGGAGCCAGCCCTGAGCCGTGGCCACCCCTTCTGTGCCCCCTGAGGACTCCTCAGGTCTTGCCTGGGCTCCCTGGGAGCTCTGCACGTGTGGAATTCCCCCTCCCAGCAAATCCCAAAGGCTGGGGAGGCCACTCCTGATTGTCCTGGGCTCCTGCTTGCTCCGTGCCACTCCAAGGTGGCTTCCAGGGAGCTGGATCTGTGGGAGAAGGGCTGGCTCAGGTGGCAATGACTCCCCAGGGCTGCTGGAGATGGCTCCAAGCTGCTCCTGCTGGGACATCCTGGGGCATCCATGCCAGAGCGAGGGGCTCTTTGGGGGCAGCTGTGATGGGAAGATGTTCCAGGAGTCAGGGATTTTGGGGAAGTTCCCAAGCCTGGCAGCCAGGGGGATGCTGGGGGGGCTCCCCACAAAGCTCTGTGGGGCTGCTACAACAGGATCCTGATTTTTTTAATGGAATAACGAAAAAAAAAAGGCTCCAAACAGACCTATGGGGGCTCTTCTGTCCCTGCCACTGCCTGCCCCACATTCCATGGTGTGGGACTCGTCTGGGAGCTGACCCAAATCCATGCAAACTCCCGTTATTCCAGTCCAGGATCCCAGTGATGATTCCTCAGGGCTGGTCCCATCACGGATTCATTTCTGCAGCTTCCAGACGGACCCATGCAGCTCCAAAAGAAGGTGGTGGTGCCTTTTTGGGGTGAATTTTAGGGCAGGCAGCCACAGCCCCAGAGCACAAAGGAGTTTTACAACGACCCAGACAGGCTCAGCCCTGAAAAGCTCATCCCAAAGCCTCCGGAATCAGGACGTGACCCATTTCCAGCGCCCCGGGACACAGCCAGATGTTCCCAACAGCAGCAGGACACCCAAATCCCACCCAGCCACATCTGGGCTCCCCCAGGCATTCCACCCTCTGTGCTCCTCCCCAGATGGGGTGTGGGCAGTGCCCTGGACACCCCTTGGTGGCCACAGCCCCTGGATAGGGGGTTGGGCTGATCCAAGCCTGATGCCAGAGGTTGAATTTTCCCCCCCCTGAAGTTCCAGCCCCACTTCAAAGAGCTGCAGTTTCCTCCTGGATAACATCGGGAGCTGGGATCAAAGGCGGCGGCCTCGGAAATCCAGCGAGGGAAGGGAAAAATAAAATCGCTTCCTCTGCAGCATTCCTGGCAGGAAATCTGCTTCAGGGAAATCCAGCCCTGCTGGGGGAATCACAGGGGATGCTCAGCTCACAGGGCTGCTGCTCCAATGGCTGTGGTTGGATTGGGATTTCATCCCCCACATCCAGGTCCCTTTGAGATTTCATCCCTTATATCCATTTCCTATTGGGATTTCATCCCCCACATCCAGGTCCCTTTGAGATTTCATCCCTTATATCCATTTCCTATTGGGATTTCATCCCCCACATCCAGCTCCCATTGGGATTTCAACCTCCACATCCAGGTCCCATTGGGATTTCATGCCCCACATCCAGGTCCTACTGGGATTTTATCCACCAAATCCAGTTCCTATTGGGATTTCATCCTCCACATCCAGGTCCTATTGGGATTTCATCCCCCACATCCAGCACTCATTGGGATTTCATCCCCCACATCCAGCACTCATTGGGATTTCATCCCCAACATCCAGTACTCATTGGGATTTCATCTACCACGTGTAGCATTCATTGAGATTTCATCCCCGACATCCAGTTCCTGTTGGGATTTGATCGCTCACATGCAGCACTCATTGGGATGTGCATCCTCTACATCTATTTCCTATTGGGATTTCAACCCACATATCCAGCTCCATTGGGATTTCATCCTTCACATCCATTTCCTATTGCGATTGCATCCCTCACATGCAGCACTCATTGGGATTTCATCCACCATATCCAGTTCCTACTGGGATTTCATCCCCCACATCCAGTTCCTATTGGGATTTCACCCACCACATCCAGTTCCTATTAGTATCTTCATCCCTCACATCCAGCACTCACTGGGATGTGCATCCTCCACATCCATTTCCTATCGGGATTTCATCCCCCATATCCAGCTCCCAGATCCTGGTCTCATCCCGGGATGGAAGCAGGGATTTGACACTGGTGGCCAGAGCTCTCCAGGGCATAGGGATTTCACCATGGATTTCGTAACCTCTTCCCAAATTCCTCATCCCTGCTCCCCAAGCACTCCCTGCGTGCTCTGCTTGGAGCTGGAGTGATGGGAGTGATGCTTCCTCTGGGAATTTTTCCTCCTGAGCTGGAGGCTCCCAGTTTTTGCACTAAAACTGGATTTAGGCTCCCAGCAGGATCTCTCCCAGCTCCCCTGGGAATGACAAGCCCCAGGCTCAGGTGCCACCCAGGTGCTTTTTCCTTGGATAATTTCCATGGATACTCCTGAGATGCAGAGCACCTGCAGGCACCATCCCCAGCACTGCTGGTGCTGCTTCCAAAAATACCCTGGAGAGGGAAAAGCAGTGAGCTGGAGGAAGAGATCCTCCAGGATTCTCCAGGGAACACCCACCTGGATCTCTGTTCCTTACTGGCAATTCCTTGCTTCCAATTCCATGCTTCCAACTGGATCACTTGCAATTCCTTATTTGTAATTCCTTACTCACAACTCCTGGCTGGAAATTCCTTGCTCACAATTCCTTGCCTGCAATTCCTCACTCACAACTCCTTGCTGGAAATTCCTTGCTGGCAATTCCCTACTCACAGTTCCTTGCCTGCAATTCTTCTCTCAGAATTCCTTGTTCAGAATTCCCTACTCACAACTCCTTGCTGGAAATTCCTTGCCTGCAATTCCTCACTCATAATTCCTTGCTCACAATTCCTTGCTCATAATTCCTTGCCTGCAATTCCTTGCTCAGAATTCCTTACTCACAATTTCTTGCTGGAAATTCCTTCCCTGCAATTCCCAACTCAGAATTCCTTGCTCCCAGCTCCCGACTGGTCCCTCCAGCGTGGCACAATAAATGTCCAGGAAACACTTCCCTATCCCAGAGGGAGAACAAGCCACCCACACCTGTTCAGAAGGATTTTTTTCCATGGAATAAACTCCTGGTGTTCCTGGGAATGCAACTGGGAAGCACCACTTGCTGCTCTGCTACAGCTGGGGGGAGAATATTATAGGAAAAAAAGGCTTATTCCTCCCAAATGGTGGAGGAATTCAGGGATTAATGCCAGGGGAAAAGGACAAAAATGGACAAAAATCCCCAAATTTTCCATATCAATGCTCAACCCCTAAATGCTCTGTTCAAAGCACTCCTGGTTGCAAGCAACAGACAACACAGAAAGTAGAAATTTTCAGTTTCCCTTGAAGCTGCTAAATAGAGCTTAAAGACTAACTAGCAAAATAGATAAAAGAGTGTAAAAGTAGACACACGGGATGCTAAAAGTAGCTAGAACCAGGATTTCTGTAACTGCCAAGAGGATGGCAATGGGATGGATGAGGCAGAGGCCCAGCACACACAGACCCTTCTTCCCATATCTCCCACATCCCAACCCTTTCCCAGGAGTTCCAGGATGGGCTCAGTGTCACTGAGCTGGGCACTTTCCCCAGGAAAATGTGGGAATCCTCCCTGTCACCATCTCCCTCTGGACTCCAACCAAGGAAAACCCCATTGTGCTGGGAGCAGCTGGAGCAGGGACAGCAGCTCTTTGTGTCCCTCAGGCACTGGGGCAGCCCAGGAGCAGCTTTGATGCAGAGGGAATGGGAAACACAGCAGGGATGGGAATGTGAAGAGGGAAAAATCATCCTCGTTCCCAAGGAGGATCAAGCAGGATGGGAGCAACGCCATGGATGTGGGAATTGCCTGCCCCATCCAGCCAGCACCCCATCCCCAGCTCCCAGGGGTGCACAGGCAGCTCTAGGGATGCTCCAGATCCTTCCAAGCTCCAGGGATGCATCCCCTGCCTAAATCCCTGGCTCTGAGGGAGGTCAGGAAGTGCAGAGGGTGCTCCACGCCAGGGCACGGCTGGGATTTGTGTTTATCCCTGATAACTGCAGTGGGAGTTGGGATCTCTGTGAAAATCCCGCTCTGGGTTTATCATCTGATCCATCACTAAAAGGTGAGGGAGGAATAAACTCGGGCAAAGCTCAGGAAAACGTTCAGGGAAGCCAAAATCTCTGGTTTAGAGGAAAAAAAAATAGCCAAAAGCACAGCTGGCTCAGCCACCAGGCTGAGGACACCTGGCCAAGCCTGGGCTGAAGGGCCCAGAAGCCAAAAGGATCCCAGGGAAGATGGAAAAGGGATGGGAGAACACCTGGATCTGAAACAGTGCTGCCTCAGTTTCCTCTCCAACCTTTTCCCTGCCATGGATACTCCAGTCAGAACTTCCCAGCTGATCCACCCCTGCCTCCCAGGCAGCATTTCAGGCTCAGCTGGGCACTCCCACACACTCCCAAACAGGGTCTCTCCCCACCCAAACCATCCTGTGATTCCACGATTCTCTGGAATTCCAGGAGGAATAATGTCCCTCCCAGGGAGGTGTTTTGGAGCAGGAAGTCCTGGGTTGGATCCCAGGGTTGGATCCAGCCTGGATGGATCCCAGGGATGGGAAGATGCTCATTAAATATCATAGTTTGACTGGAAGGGGCCTTAAATAATTCCTTAAATAATTCCTGCCATCCCATTTGTCCTGGCAGCTCCATATATGCATGAGAGAGGGAGGGACAGGCAGCTCTCCTTAATTAAAAAAGCACCAGATTCCACCCAAAAAGAGGCTGGGTTTTGAAGGGAACATTGGTGATGCATTTTCCAGGAGCCTCTGGAGAAGACCTCCCTCACTTCTGGTTGGGGACACATCCATGGCCAGCTGTCCCCACACAGGACACAGGGCTGGGAATGACCAGGAGAAGGGAAGGAGCTGGTGCCAGGCCTGGAATGCAGGTGGGAATGCAGGAAGGGCTGGCACAGGAGCAGCTGGAGGAGGCCAGGACACAGAGCAAACACCTGCCCGAGGCCCTGGCAGCTCCCGTGCCGCCTTCCCGATCCCAGCTCACCAGGAACCAAGGCTCGAACCCAAAGAAAACAGATCCAAACCCAAAGGAAAACACAGGGGACAGGGCCAGGCCCTGCTGGATTCCATCCCTGTGGAGCAGGAGCCCGGAGAAGGGGGATGAGCAGCCTCGTGGGGCAGAGCTCATCCCACAGAGGGTTTGTCTCTGCTGGGGTCTCTGAGTGCATCCCACAGGGAATGCTGTGGGGACAGCCCCAGGCAGGGGAAATGCTCACAGGAATGCTCACACTGACTGCACCCTAAAGCTCTGGGCTGGGAATTCCCTCAGCAGCTGGAGCTGGGATAAATCTGGATGCCTTTGTTGGATATGAATGAGCCATCCTCTCCTGGGACACTGCAGCCTCTCCCACAGTGGTTTCATCCACGGATCCTCTGTTCCAGAGTCTGAGGCACAGGATGCTGGTACCCTCAGGAGATGTTCCAAAGGGAAACCCATCCCTGGTGGCTGCTGCCCTGGGAAACCCACGCCAGGCAATCCTCACGTGATCCAAACCTCTCCCAGCCTTCCTGCTGTCCATGAGGGCCACCTTTCCCAGAATCCTGCCTCTGGATCACCACACCTGGGCCTGGCTGTTGCTTTTCCAGCTCCTCTGGGATGGAGAGGGGGGACACAGATTCCTGGTGTCACAGGGAATGCTGCTCAAGGATTTGAGCTGAATTGTGGGTGTTCTGACCACGCAGTGATCGCCGTAGGAATTCCCACATTCCAGCAGCTGGGATTCAGAGGGAAACCCCAAACAACCCTGGCCAGGCTGCTCCCTCTCCACAGGCACCAATCCCTGCTGTGTTTGGGATAACAGACAGGCTCAGACTTCCTGGGAAGCCACATCCACACGGGTGGGTGTTGAGTGACAAGGAACAGCACTGGCCATTCCCTCAGGGACTCATCCAACTCCCTTTTCCCTCTGCCCTTCCTCGGGAGGGACAGGGAAATCCCTTCCCATGCCTGAGTGGGAATTTAAACCAGGTCCCCAAAGCAACTCCTGCCCTGATTATTCCACATTGGCCAGCGGCTGGGATGTGGAGCACATGGATGTGACAGCACAATCCCAAATCCCCCTCCCAGGCACAAGGATCATGGATATCCCTGACCCTCTGCACATTCCAAAATCACTCAGCTTCCCTTTTCATGCATGGGGATCATGGACACTCCCTCATCCTCTGCACATCCTCAAATCCCTGAGCTTCTCCTTCCATGCACAAGGATCATGGACACTCCCTGCACATTACCAAAATCTCTGAGCTCCCCCTCCCAGACATGGGGATCACAGATACCCCTGACCCTCTGCACATTCCAAAATCACTCAGCTTCCCTTTTCATGCATGGGGATCATGGACACTCCCTCATCCTCTGCACATCCTCAAATCCCTGAGCTTCTCCTTCCATGCACAAGGATCATGGACACTCCCTGCACATTACCAAAATCTCTGAGCTCCCCCTCCCAGACATGGGGATCACAGATACCCCTGACCCTCTGCACATTCCAAAATCCCTCAGCTTCCCTTTCCATGCATGGGGATCATGGACAATCCCTCATCCTCTGCACATCCCCAAATCCCTGAGCTTCCCCTTCCATGTACAAGGATCATGGACACCCCCCAATCCTCTGCACATTCCCAAATCCCTGAGCTTCCTCTCCAATGCACAAGGGTCATGGACACCCCCCATCCTCTGCACATCCCCAAATCCCTGAGCTCCCCCTCCCAAACACGGGGATCATGGATACCCCCTGTCCTTCTGCACATCCCCCCCAAAAAAAAAATCCCTCTGTGACCCCACGTGTCCCCAATTAATGCCTGTGACAATCAGCTCAGCCGACTGGAGATCCCACCCGGTTCCTGCAGCAGCGCAGGTGAATTCCCAGCTGCAGGAATCTCCTCTCCCGAGCTCCTCGCTGCCCAACTCCCCCTCCTGGCAGAGCCGCGCTCCCAAACCCGCCCGGCTCCGAAGGAGTTAAGGGAGCCGAGCCGCTCGGATTCCTCCACCTACCCCTCCAAAGTCCCGCACAACCAGACTTGGCACTTGGAGAAAGCTCCACAAATCCAGAGGCTCAAACACGCTGCTGCCTTCCGTTGGTCGGGAGAAGGCAATTCCCAGCTAATTGAGGAACCAGAGCTTTCCCCAGCCCCTTCCAGGCCCATTATTTATTTATTTAGGGCCTTTTTTTTTTTAATCCCTTCCTCTTCTTTTTCCTCTTTTTTTTTTTTTTTAATTTTTTTTTTCACTCTTCCCAGGGCAAGCATCAGGAAAAGAAAGTGTGAATTAATTTGGTGGGGAACGGCTGCAATTTATGATGCTCCCCAGCTGGTGAGGGCTCTTAACCCCTGGGTGCCCAGGGTGCTGCATCCTCCCAGCTCCCTGCACTCCCCACAATCCCATTTCTCTGCTCCCCAGGCAGGGATTTGGGAACAACTCCAGGAAGCCAAAGGGAAACAGTAGCAGATACCCTTTTACTTCCCTAAATCTCCTTTATTTTCTTCCCTAAATCCCATTTTTTTTTATCTTCCCTAAATCTGTCCCCCCCACCAAATCTCAGTTTGTGCCCTACACATCATTTCCCTCCACAATCTCATTTCTCCCCCTTTTTTTTTTTATTTCCCCTGCCTTGCAGTTGCTGAAGGTTCCCCGAGTGATTTTTAACTCCCTCTGCCTCCTGCACACAACTCAGAGGAAATCTGGGAAACCGAATTCTCAGCTCTCCAAAACAGCAAATGGAAAGTCACTTAAAGGGACACTTCTGCCTTAAAGTGGCAGCGGCGCTTTTCTCCAGCGGCGGAAAAATGGGGTTAAAACCCCCTTAAATCCCCCCAAAAGGAAAAACCCCACCCCAACAACACCCAGCACGTCCGAGCTCAGCCCTCCCGGACCACCACAGGTGACAAGGCGCTCGCCACCCCCTCCCCTGTCCCCGGTGTCCCCCCCACCCCAGCCCTGCAGCGCTCCCGGGGGGATTTGCATCCCGGGAATGGGGTGGCAGTGGGGCAAAAATAAAAAGGAAATTCCAAATTCCAGCCCCCTGCCACGCACACGGAATTCCCGGGGCCGGGGGGAGCCCGCAATTCCAGGCAGGCACCGGCAGAAGGGTTAAGGGGGGGAAGGAGGGGAAGGAGGAAAGGAAGGACCGACAGCAGGACCGACATCAAAGCAACTTCTCTGCTCAGCAGATGAGCGGATCCATCCTCACTTC
>VXBQ01006863.1:253762-265395 GCA_013400175.1 Phainopepla nitens | reverse complement strand
AAAAAAAAAAAAAAAAAAAATCCCAGGGAAAGCGTGGCAATATCCAAAGGGAGGGGAACGAAGGTGTCGGGACCGCGGGTCCCCTCCAGCCCCACTCCACCTGCGCCGGGCTCCGGGAATCCTCCGGCGTGGAGCAGGCATGGATACTCCTCTGGTGTGTGCGGATGACTTCACTTCATTAGCACGCTCCTGAGAGTTCTCCCCGACTGTCTTTTTTACTGACTTTAAGGCTCTGCTAATCAAAATCCTGGAGTGGTTAACTATTTCCTGGCGCCGGGGCTCGGGGAAGATGGGATTCCGCGGGACAGCGGTGGCCGGCCGGGAGCAGGAGCGCGGCTGCACCGGCTCGCCCACGGCAATTCCTGCCCTCGGGGTTTGCAGGTCACGGCTCCGAGCACGTCCCAGCCTTATCTCCTTCACCCCCGAGCTCTGCCGGGACCTTCCAGCGACGACGGAGGCAAAGGGAAAGCAGGGATGGGATTCCCAGCCCGTAGCTGTTGTGTTTCGGGACAAGGTGAAGCGGTTCGGGCGCTGATTTAACCTGGGGCACGGCACCAGATGTCCCTTCCTCGAGGGGAGATGTGATTCCAGGCTGGACAGAGCTTGGAGCAGCCTAGGATGCTGGGATGTGTCCCTGCCCATGGCTCAGGGAATGGGATGAGCTTAAAGTCCCCTCCAACCCAAGCCATTCCATGATTTTGTGACCCAGCCGGGTCCCAGGTGATGCCACCCTCCAGAAATGCCACTGCTGCCTTCGCTCTCCTCCTAGTTTATTTCGGTAGCAGAGCTGCCTTTAGGAGGGAAATGCACTCACTGGGAGAGAAAAGGGGGAAGCAAAGCATGGAAAAACAAAGCAGCTCCTCTGTGAACACACCTGGAGCGTGTGACAGGGACAGGGACACTTCCCAGGGCTCCTCGCTCCTGCCTGTCCATCGGGATTCTGCCTGGTTCCGAGTCCACAAGGAAAAATGGGAGTGGATTTTGCAACAGTGGGAAAGGAATAAAAATTAATTAACAGAGGGACTCGCTCCCATGGCCAGGGGGCACACACGGACACGTGTGTCCATCAGTGTGTGCAGGACACGAGTGACCATCAGCGTGTCCCTCATGTGTGCAGGACACGAGTGACCATCAGCGTATCCACGGACACGAGTGACCATCAGCGTGTCCCTCAGCATGTCCATGGACACAAGTGACCATCAGCGTGTCCCTCAGTGTGTCCATGGACACGAGTGACCATCAGTGTGTCCATGGACACGAGTGACCATCAGTGTGTCCATGGACACGAGTGACCATCAACGTGTCCCTCAGCGTGTCCATGGACACGAGTGACCATCAGTGTGTCCATGGACATGAGTGACCATCAGTGTGTCCACAGACACGTGCCTGTGCTCATCCTGTCCCAGGACATGCAGATGTCACACCAAGCACATGGATCTGCACATCCACAGATGGGGAATTCCAGGTTTAACCCCTCGGATCCCTGCTCCCAAGAACCAACTCCATCCCCAGGGAACAGCCCCCAATTAACCTTGCTGAGACCCCAGCCCCACAATCCATCAATTCTGGGGGTTTGGGAGCCTTTCCTGAAGCCTCTGGATCAGGATTGGGAGCAGCTGTGGGGTCTGCCAGGCTCAGCCCCGATTTCTCCCTGGCACAGCGAGGTTGGGAGCAGCCGAGTCTCGGCGTGTTCCCTGCTCCTCCGTTCAGGAGCTGACCCACATTTTTTCCTCCTGATTCACAGCTCAGCTGCACTCAGGGCTATCTTTAGCCCCAGAGAGAGATGAGGAGAGGGCCCCTCTGCAATTCCAGCCTCCAAGGGCAGGGATTTTTCCGGGATATAAATATGTGCACACACCTTCCCTGCTTCCTACGGCGTCTCCCGGAGCAGAGCGGCGCAAGCACCAAGGAGAATCCCAGAATCATTCCAGCTGGAAAAGACCTCCAAGATCACCCAGCCCTACCATTAACCAGCACAAAATCCCACATGGAGTCCAAGGGCCTCCTCAGGATCAGCTGCCACCCAGCCAGAGCTGATCATGACCCATTTTGGGAGCCTCTGGAATCGGCGCCGGCTGTGGAGGATCGGGGCATTTGGGAGAGGGATTTTTCCAAACCCACCTTGCTGCTGGACCCCCCCTTGCAGTCACCCCTGAGATGGGGCCCCCCCAGAAGATGGGGGGCTGGTTTATAAGGGCAGACGATGCCAAACAAATCCGTTCCCTGCTCCAGCTGCTCCCGGCCAAACTCGCCGGCACTTTCCCGGGCTGGGGAGGAACCTCCTGCGGTCGTGGCCGCGTCCAGCACCCCCTGCACAAACGATAACATTGGAGCACTGTTTATCCCTGGCCTCCAGGGCGGGTTTTTTGGGATTTAAGCTGTTTCAGAGCCCGAAAGCCCATGTTTACTTTCCTGATGAGTAAAGCCCCGGCGCTGCTGCGGGGGAGCCTCCGGAGCTAGTGTGAGGTTAAGGATGTGCTTAAAGGGCTAAAAATGGATTTTGTTTCTTTCTCTTTTCTTCTTCTTTTTTTTTTTTTTTTTTTTTTTTTTAAAGCAGAGGCACAAAGCAGCAAAAAACCCACCCCTGGGAATGGTACATGAGGGCAACCCAGAAACCACCACCACCCCCTTACTGGGCAGAGCCCTGGAGACAAAAATGGACTTTGGACCTCAATTTTGGATTTTTTTGGCCCTAAACAGCCCTGATCCAGACCTGAAACCTTCCAGCTGAAGATGTTACTTGGTTTCAAGAGCCAGCACCCAAGTTTGTGCCTTTTAGACCAAACACTGGCACAAATCTGTCAGCAACCCTCTCAGAGACCAAGGGGTCTCCAGGAGAACCGAGCCGAGAACTTGGAGAGGGTTTGTTGGACACTCAAAAGGAACCTGAATGGGGTTTGGTCCCTCAAAAGGAACTTAAACAAGATTTTGTGAACCCTCAAAAGAAACCTGAATGGGGTGTGAACCCTCAAAAGGAACTTGAATGGGGCTTGGACCCTCAAAAGGCACCTGAATGGGGTGTGAACCCTCAAAAGGCACCTGAATGGGGTGTGAACCCTCAAAAGGAACGTGAATGGGGTTTGGACCCTCAAAAGGAACGTGAACGGGGTTTTGTGGACCCTCAGAATCAGGTCAAGTTTCGAGGAGATTAGGAACTGATCCCCTTCTCGCACTCCAGGAAATCCACAGGGGCTTTCCCAGGAAGCCGGGTTAGGGGGGATTTTTAGGTGAGAACACCCCCTCTGACCAAAGCTGATGTTTTTATTTCCTTTGTAAAACTGTGGCAGATCAGAAAGGCCTCTTCCTGTCCAGACTACTCTCACATTCCATGGTAACCATGAGAAGAAGGTCTATGGACCTTCTCACACCTGACCGAAAAAAATGCCAGTCTGGGAATCTGAAGGCCATTTAAAGCAATTCCTGACTTACCTTACACATGGACACCAACCACACCCAGCCGACACCCCACAAATCCCCAGGTGGAGCAGGCTGGGATGGGTGAGTGCTCTCCATCCATCCATCCATCCATCCATCCATCCATCCATCCATCCATCCATCCATCCATCCATCCATCCATCCATCCATCCATCCATCCATCCATCCATCCATCCCTCATCCATCCTTCCATCATCCATCCATCCATGCCTCCATTCATCCATCCATCCCTCATCCACCCATCATCCATCCATCCATCCATCCCTCCCCCTCCCTCCCAGTCATCCCACGGAATGTGACTCAACTCTTTCATAACAAACACAACGTGGGGAAAACCGAGGGAAAACAAAAAAAAAACCCAACTCAGGCAGCGGCGGCAGCAGCAGCAGCAGCGCAGGCTTTCTTCAATAATAAACATCTAAAAATGTTAATTAAATCATGCTTTTCATGGAAAACGATGGGAAAATACTTTCACACAATGCTCGAATCAACACAGCTTTTTTTTTTCCTCCGTCCCCTCGCAGCCAAAGGGATGCAAAGTGTGGGATGAGGGGAGGGAGCCACTCTGTGCTGCAGGGAAGCATCTCCAGAGGACGCCGGATGACTTCACGTGCCTCGAATGTGGCTCCCAACGAGCCTGTGGTAAACAGAGATATCAGACCCAGATGTTTGATCCTGGCCGCTCCTTTTGGGCAGCCACGGCCTCCCAGCGGCACTGGAAAACCGCAGGGAAGTTTGGAGGCTTCACATCTGGGAGCTTCATCCCTCCCAAGAGGGCAGGGGAAAAAACCCCAGCCTTGGAATTTGGGGTGGGTAACCCCCAAAAAAGGGCAAGGTGGCACCTGGGAGGGTGAAGGGCTTGTGCAGTTTGGAGTTGCTCCCTCCAGATGTGTGAGCTCGGGGCAAGAGGGGCTGAAATCCCTTCCAGCAATAGAAATGCATCCTTTTCCCTAAAATCAACCCCCAGGGAATGTTTTAGGGACAACTTCCAGGGTGTCCCAACGAGGTCAGCACACCTTGCACAGGGGTCTTGATCTTGTTGCTGCCTCTGCATCTCCCCCAGAGCTCTGCAGTGGTGCCAGCACTTCAAAAAGGGCTCCTTCCACGTGAAATTTCTGGAATAAATCCTCCCTGGCTGCAGGAGACATCACACAGCCTGTTCTTCTGCCTCATTTCAACCCTGGGTTCCAAAGGGTGGCCTGCAGAGGAGCTGTGTGCCCTCTGCTCATTCCCAAAGCTCGGAAGTGAAAGATCCTGGGTCCCTCCCAGACACAACCCCTGTCCCAGCAAGGCTCATGTCCCGTCTCCACAGGGAGCAGATGGAGAGGGGCAGGAAGAGAGGCCAGGAGCAAATTCCTCTGCTGCCACGTGTAAGGACTTCGTGGTCCAGTCATTCCTGCAGGAATTCCTTCTGTGGCCTCTCCTGGTGCCATGGTGGGGATCGGTCCCAGGTTGGACCTGACGATCTCGGAGCTCTTTTCTAACCTCGATGATCCTCTGGATCTACAGCCTCTGCAAAGGTCACGTGGGGATGTTCGGGGCTACCAGCCCTCCCATCCCAAGCCCATTCCCAGTTTTAAAGCTGGGAAATACTCAGGGTTGGGTGGGCAAGGCTGGGGTGGCTTTGGGTGGCTCTCCTTGGTGGCTCTCCAGCAGCTCTGCCCTTCCCCAAGTGCCTCTGGTGGCCGAGTTGCAGGGATTGCCATGGAGTGTGAGACTCAGCATGGAGTGGACTCAGCTCCTCACCAGCTGCTGCTGTTCTGGAATTGCTATTTAAAGCCTTGAGAATTCCTGGAAAAACCAACCCAGAGTGGAATGGAGAAGGAGAGGGAGCAGATAGGGCACGTCTGGCACCGTTAATGGGCTCTGACACTTCCAGCAGCCACATCTTCCTGACTTTCTGGGATTCTCCGAGTGTCTCCTTGAGAACAGCTCTCACTGAGCCACCCCCAAAAAAGTAACCAGACAAAAGCTGGTTAGGAAGCAGTCAAACAACAGAGCAGCAGATCCCATGGATGGGCTCCAAGATCCTATGGATGGGCTCCAGCCTGCCCCGAAAGCCACAGGGTGAGGAAAAGCCGACCGAGAAGGGACATGGAAGCAGGAGGCTTCCTCAAAACCCAGCAGCCACTGTGCTCCTGGCGGAGAGAAGGCTGGGAGACACTTTGGGGTGGGACTGGAGTGGCCTGAGTCAGACAAAAGCATCTTGACAATAACGCTCCGGGGCCAGGAATTCAATGGGAACCGAGCACTGGAAGTCGCCCAGCAGGATGATTCCGAGTGTGTGGAGCTGGTTGCTCCCAGCTGTGTGGGGAGAGCCAAATCTCTGCCACCGTCCCCTGGGTGTCCCCTCCACCCTCCTGGAGAGAGTTCATCCCACTTCTCATCCTCTCAATCCTACAACTGATGCCGTCATTGCAGAGGGGAGAGAGCCTGGATCTGCTGCCTCCGCCCCTCGTCTGTTCTCCTTATCCTTGGATCCATGGAAGGATCCTCCTGGGAATGCCGTGGTGTGTGGGAATCCTGGACACAGCAAATATTTCTCTGCCTGTCCTGAGAAGTCCTGATCCCCAGGAAAGCACTGCTTTTAACCTCCACCCATGGAGAAAGCTTCCAAAGCTTTGGGATGAGTTTGAATCAACTAGTGTATGAAGTAAGTAGTAATGTAGTTGTAGTTTGTCCCAGGGTGAAAAATTTAGATTTTGGGTTTGATCTGGCATGGATGTAGGTGGGAGACCAAGATGGAGGATTTTGGGTCTTGTCCCTGCCTCCTTCTTCCTTCTTCACCTGCTCCATTTTCTGCTGTGTGGGGAGCACAATTTCATTGGACAGAAGTGCCTGCAATGCAGGTACTGCGTGGACAGACAAATAATTAGGAATTGGTGGGAAAAGAATAATAAAGTACATGTTAGGTACGTTGTGGTAGGTAATTGGACAGCATATCTTGTATATAAGGCCTTGGAGTGGGCATTTTGGGGTCTTGCTGCCACATGGCCTTGAGGTGCTGGGAAGCTGCTGTCACCCAGAGCTCTGAACTGATAAAGGTAATGAACTGTCCTGAATACAGAAACACCAGAAAGTCCTGCCTGCCTCATTTCTGAGCATGGCACAACACCATNTAAAGTACATGTTAGGTACGTTGTGGTAGGTAATTGGACAGCATATCTTGTATATAAGGCCTTGGAGTGGGCATTTTGGGGTCTTGCTGCCACATGGCCTTGAGGTGCTGGGAAGCTGCTGTCACCCAGAGCTCTGAACTGATAAAGGTAATGAACTGTCCTGAATACAGAAACACCAGAAAGTCCTGCCTGCCTCATTTCTGAGCATGGCACAACACCATAACACCTCACAGGGGATCCCCAGGCAGGGACACCCCGTGTCGGCAACTCCAACAGTGGTGGAGCTGCCATAAGAGCTGAGGGAACCTTGGACACGGACAGGGAGCCCGTCACTGAGAGGCTGAGCTCTGCTTCTCCAAGGAAATCCCCTGTGGGAGTGCTCCAACATCATCCAAGCACACAGAGAAGAACAGGTTGGAGCATCACATGGAGCATCCTCACATAATCCAGGAGCATTCCCACCTAGTCCAGGAGCATTCCCACCTAATCCAGGAGCGTTCCCACGTAATCCAGGAGCGTTCCCACGTAATCCAGGAGTGTTCCATATAATCCAGGAGCGTTCCCACGCAATCCAGAGCATTCCCACGTAATCCAGGAGCATTCCCATGTAATCCAGGAGCGTTCCCACATAATCCAGGAGCGTTTCCATGAAATCCAGGAGTGTTCCCACCTAATCCAGGAGCTCCACCCCAAAGCCAGGGATCTGACCTCAAAGCCTCCTATCCAGCCTCGTTCTCTCCTCTCAGAAAGAATTCCTTGAGGAATTTTTCTGGCAGCAGCTCCCACACGTGGCAGAGTCCTGCTGAGGGGGAGCAGCTCCAGCTGTTGATCCGAGATTTCTACCAGTGGGATCCAGCAGGCTCCCAGGAAACCCCACTGTGCTCCCAGAACAAAGTTCCCTGCATCCCCAGCTCTGAGGCTGGTACGAGCCAGGAAAACTCAACATCAAAGCCAAGATCCATCCATCATCCATCTATCATCCATCCATCCATCCATCCATTGTCCATCCATCCCATCCATCCATCCATCCATCCATCCATCCCATCCATCTCCCACCAGATCTGGAGTCACCATGGTGAGGTTGCATCTGCTGCCCTGGGGCCCAGGGCTGGGGGTGAATCAGAGCCACAGAAGCCAAATTTCTTAGGGATGGACTGAAATTAAATATCCTCCAAAACCCATCACAATCAGGAAGGAGAAAAAGAGGCAGAAACCAANCTGTCCCAGCAGCTGAGACCCCATTCCACGGGGCTCCATCCATCATCCATCCATCCATCATCTATCCATCATCCATCCATCATCCATCCATCCATCATCCATCCATTCATCCATCCATCCATCCATTGTCCATCCATCCATCCATCATCCATCCATCCATCCATCCATCCATCCATGCATCCATCCATCCATCCCTCCATCATCCATCCATCATCCATCCATCATCCATCCCTCATCCATCCATCATCCATCATCCACCATCCATCCATCCCTCATCCATCCACCCACCCACCCACTTAGGACAGTTTTCTCTCCCAAAACTGGGCAGAAAAGGGTCAGGCTGCATTTTTGGGAGCAGAGTTCTGTTGACAGTGCTGCTGCCACGGGGAGGGGAACGAGGGAACGAGGGAAGGCCAGGGACAGTACAGAGGGTCACCGGGAAAAATGCGGATTCCGTGAGGGGCGGCCGACAGACGCGCTGGGAAACGCTTCCAGAAGCTTCGCCCCAAACTAAAGCAAACAAACCCCACGCAGGGACAGCTCCAGCCCCTTCCCAGGACGTTGTCCAAGCATCTCCAATTCCTTCACTGGGGGCAGAGAAAGGACAGGATTCAACCACGACCCAGCCAGGTCACATCAACTTTCCCAGCACGATTTCAGCAGCCGCAGCCTGATTTTCTTTGGATGTCCATCACTCTTTGGAAGCTGGAAGTGCATTTTTTCCCTCCCTTTTTCCACGCCAGATCCATGCTTTCTCCCCTCACCTAAGATGTAGGGATGTTGCTGAAGTCTGGCTGGGATTTCATCAGTCTGGAACGGGGAAATGCCTGGGAAAATTGTAGGTTTTTGTTTTGCACAGTATAGTTCTAGATCTGCTTTGGCTATTTTATTTTGTTCTATTTTATTTTTAAAAATTTTATTTTATTTATGCCTTCATCAAGAAAATATCATCTCCAAGCTCTGGAACCCAGCACAACCCCCAGGAGCAGCCATGGAAATGCCAACTCCTGGCCAAACCCAGCACAGACCAATAAACCATGGAAGATTTGCTGTTCCCAACAATTCCTGCTTAGAAGCCCAATTCCCATGGAAAAAGGGGACTTTTCCAGAACAAAAATCACCACTCAGCACTTTGCTAATCCAAACTCCCAGTAAATCATCCCAGTATCAGGTGGGGGGGGCTGGAAAAAAAAATGGATTTTTTTGGTTCACTGCAAATTCCAGTGAACTTGGAGGGGGGAAAACCTTTGAGGGCAGCTCCGAGAAAAAACTGGAGGCTGGATTAGCTGAAAAGCTGTGGGGAAAACCTATTTTGGGGAACACAGAGCCTCACCCAGACTGAATCCACCTCAATTATTGCAGCATTTTGACCTTCCCAAAGGAAACCGAGGGTGCTCCCATTCCCAAGTGGAATTCTGTGACACTTCAGGTATTTCAGGATATTTTCCCCTTCAGTGCCTGAGGGAAGCAGCAAAGGATCTGTATCCTTCTTTTTCCCTTCAACAAAAAAACCTGTTCTCACCAGAATCTCCCTTCCATCCACGCTGCCTCACTGAGGGACAGCCTGGATTTCTCAGGACTCTCATCTTTCCCTTTGTTTTGTTTCCCAGGGATTTCTCCTTCCCCTGTCTTAACTCCTGGAGTTGGGGCACAATAATTTCCTGCAGGCAGCCACGTGACCTTTCTAAAACAACCCAGGCAGCACCTCCATTCCCAACTCTGCACTCCAAAAAACCCATTTCCTGGGAAGCAGAAGGTGTCAGCCAGCCCCAGCTCTGCAAAGCCACGGGTGCAAAATTCCTGCCGGGGCCGCCGGAGCCAGCGACTGGATCCCAGCACAGCAGCGACACTTTGGGAAAAGCTGATTTTTGCACTTCCTCCATCCCTGCACGGCTTTACCAACTCTTCCCAACCATGATATCCAAGGAAAATCTGTGCTCCCCAGGTGGGGAACGCCACTGTGCAGGGAAGTGCTGCATCCAAAGCAGCATTCCTTCATCCCAGCGCTGTCTGAGAGACCCTGCACGGCAAAAAGCCATCCCAAAAAGCCACCCCAAAAAGCCACCCTGGAGCATTTCCAACCCCCATGAGCCTCTCCTGTTCCTCCTTCCCCAGCAGCTTTCCCAAGGGCTCCCGTGAAAAGCCAAGGGAATGATGGAAAGCCACGGGAATCACGTTACAGAGGAGCTGTGAGGGCGCGAGGGGCGCCGACACCGCGCTCTGCCAGAGCGTGAATCACGCTCACGTTATCAGCCAGAGACAATTCCAGCATCCAGCCGGGAGCAGCTCGGGGCTGAGGGGTTGTTTGGACAGGGCTTGGCACGATCCACTCGGCTCCTCTCCTGCTGCTGGTATCACTTTGCATAAAAGCCTTGTGGAAGAACAAGAATCAAGGGAAAAAAGGGGGGAGAAAAAGGGATTTTCTGGGCACGGCCCGAGCTGGAGAATTGAGATCTTTCAGCACAAAATGTGTTGTTTCAAGGTATTTGCTTTGCTTCCCGTGGAGGGGAAGGGGTTTATTTATGGGATTATTATCCACTAAAGCAGGAGGAATTTGAGAATTCCTGAAGTGGCATCTTGGCCTGTCGGCTTCAAGAGACTTCAGATTCAGCTGGATCCATGGAAAAGTCGCTTTTCCCTCCACACACCACCCCAAAAAGCCGCTCTCCTCCAAATCCATCCAAACTTTCCAGGGCTTCTCCTTGCTCCAGCGCTCGCCCACATCCACCCTGCTCCAGCAGATCTTCCCACTTCCCTGCCAGCTTGGAGCAAGTTCTCGGGAGCAATCCAGCCAAAATAAGCCACTTCTGGGATATTTTTGAAAGGTTTGGGTTGGAATTTTTGCTCCCTTTGGACGGACGGAGCAGCAGCTCTGCCGAGGGAGAACTCGCTGATCCGAGCTGGGGCAGAACAGTTGATTCCCAATAAAAATGTGGTGATTTCCCAGTTTTACAGAAGAAACGAAAACGTGAAGTTTGGTCAGAGGACGTTTTCACTTACAAACCCCACCCAACCTGGGTTTTGTGGAGTAGGAGAAGAGAGTCCACTCCCTCATGTGAACAGAGGACATTTCCCACACACAGAGTCTAAAAAATGCCAGGTTTAGATGGATTCTGGGAATCTGGGCCAATTCTGCATCCTCTGTTGCCTGGTTATTTCATTCCTGATCTATTTCTCCCTCTCCCAAGCCCTTTTCCCTTACAAGAAGCCACCTGCCCTAAGGATCACGTGGGACTGAAAGCAACTCCTTGATTTTACAGCCAAATCCCAGAGCACTGGGATTCCCGATCTAAAGATTATTTTTTTCCAGATCTAAAGACGATATGAGCCATACAAAGCCGAGATGTTCATCCCACCCAAGCCTCTGGGTGTCATCCCATTGGGACTGACATGGGCACATCGACCACAGGCAGCTGGAAAATCCCATTTTCCACTTCCCTGTGGGCAAACCAGTCCCAGTCACCATCAGAAACGCCACCAGGGGAATATTTGGGGATGAAGATTTGTCTCCCAGGACAAATGGATACTTCCCTGCGAGAGTAGGGAAGCCCTGGCAGAGATTTTCCATTTTTTTGTGGCTGTCTCTGGAACCTTGGAAGTGTCCAAGGCCAGGCTGGATGGGGCTTGGAGCAACCACGGAAGGCGTCCCACGGAAGGCGGAATGGGATGAGCTTTGGGATCCCTTCCAAGCCCAAACCATTCCATGATTCTGTGGCTGCCCCACTTCTCGGGAGGAGAGGAGAGGAAGAGCCAAAACTCTTGTGGATGAAGAATTCCACCGGCAGAGCCAAAAGGACAGGTACCTGCCGGGAGTGTCTGTCGGAGTGGCTGCCTGCCAAGCCCTCCTCCTCCTCCTCCTCC
>VXBQ01006863.1:159735-249471 GCA_013400175.1 Phainopepla nitens | reverse complement strand
TCCCATTCCCATTCCCATTCCCATTCCCATTCAATTTCCATTTCCATTCTCATTCCCACTCCCATTCCCATTTCCATTTCCATTTCCATCCCATTCCCACTCCCATTCCCACTCCCACTCCCATTCCCATTTCCACTCCCATTTCCATTCCCATTCTCACTCCCATTCCCATTCCCATTCCCATTCCCATTCCCATTCCCATTCAATTTCCATTTCCATTCTCATTCCCACTCCCATTCCCATTTCCAATTCCATTCCCATTCCTGGCTGGAGTTGAGCAGATCCCTGAGCTCCCTGCTACCCTTAGAAACTCCAACCCACGCGGGGATTTCTCTGCCCTCAGGGATTTCTATTTCCAAAGCCACCCTGTGCCTTTCCCTAAAGCTGCCTGAGGACTTCCAAACCCCGTCTGAATGGGAATATTTCCATTTCCCATGCACTTTCTCAAGATGCTTTTAGCGCTAATCCCTAAATTATATCCCTAATAATAATAATAATAATCCCTAATAATAATAAATCCCTGGGGGTGTGAGGAGCTGGGAAGCCCCAGGCTGAGGCAGGAGTAGGTTTTGGGAATGAATCCTTCAATCCACATCCTATCCCCCCAAACCGACCAAATCCCAGAAAACAGATGGAAAATCCTTTCCCCTATCCCTCTAAATAGAACACTCCAAACTGGAATAAAGCTTTTGCCCCCCGTTTCTCAGCACTGATGGGTTCTAATCCTGATTTTCCCTCTATTTCCTGCCATGGCAGCCCAAAGCTACTGTGTGCTGTCCCCAGAGCTGCCTGGGGGCGTCAAATCCCATTTTAAGGCTCCAAAAATGGGGAAAAGTCCTGGAATCTATAATTTACCATTTATTTAATTAAATTTAATATTTAATCCATAATTTACCCTTCAGCAGCAGCCAAAATGAACCATAAACGAGATTTAAACCAAATCTATGAGATTTAAACCAAATCTGTCCCAAAAATCAATGAGCGAACGGGTTTGAGCTCTCTTATCGACTGAAATATCAATAATACATAAATTTTATCAATTAAAGTATCAACTAAAATATCCACAGGTGATGTTGTCCTGCTTTCCTGCTTTTTCCTGGAGCTGGGGATGGAACAGTGGGACAGGAATTGCTGTTGGAGCACAGGATGGATCCAGAGGCTTGGAGCCACCCTCGTGTCCCTGCCCAGGGGTGACAGCACGGGAGGAGAGGCAGGAAAACGGCAGGAAAATGGCAGGAAAATGGCAGGAAAGCTCCAGAGGAGCTTGCCAGGAATGCCGAGGTGTGGAAAAGCTCCCTGACTGAGACAAATGGGAAGCATTTGGGAACGAGAGGTCTCTGGCTGCTGCTTCCCACAAACAAACAATCCCCGAGGCTGATGGCAAAGGCTCCCAGATATTCCCGGGAGTTTTCCACAGCCAGGGATTCTCCACGAGCTCCTCGTTCCTTAATTAAGGGTTGTTTTTGGATAATCGATAAATTAGGGAGAGCACGAGAGCGCTGGAAGCAGGAATGGGATGGGGGGAGGAGTGGGAGAGCCGGGATGCAGGGCTAGGGAGAAGCTCGTTAGTGCCGCTGCAATTAGCGCTAATTAGGGGTAATCGTCCAAGAGCCTGGATCCCTGGACAGAAGGGAATCCCCCGTGCTTCCCTCCCGGCACTCACACAATTCCTTAAATCGGCTGGATGGCAACAGGAAAATCCCTTTTTCCTCATTTTGGGCACCTCCAAGCCCGAGCTCCAGCTCTCCTGGGACCTGGGATGTCGGGAAGATGGGATGCCAGAATCTTAAAGGACTGGAGAGATTATTTTCCTTTTTTTTTTTTTTTGGCGTTGTTTCTCAATCTCATCCCAATAATCCACAAAAAACAACATTACCCTGCAAAACCCAGGAAAACCCGGATGGTTTGGGGAGCCTACGTCCTGCCTGTGAACTCTGCTCACCGAGGGCATTTTATGTCTGTGTTTTATGCCTGAAAAACCTCCCGGATCTGTTTTTCCCATAGCTGTTTTCCACGGATGAGCCTCTGGAAGCGGCGCAGCCAAGAAACACCCGGATCACTCAGACAAAATGTTTTTTAAAGCTGAATTCCGGCGCTGAAAGAAAGAAGGAGCAGAGCTGGGGGGATGCCTGGATCCCATGCTGGGCCTGAGCAAGGATCCTCTGGAAAAGGATGGGAAGGTTAGGAAAGGGAAGATTTCCCAGCCTTTTTCTTATCTTTTTTTTTTTTCCCCGGGTTTGTTTTTTTTTGGGAACAAAGCCAAGGTGGCTCCTGGAGGGGAGCTCAGGTGCATCGGAGCAGGAGGATGGGGGATATGGGATTGTTCAGAAGGCTTGGAATTGTGTTCAAAGACCTTTCACGCTGCATTAAAGGAGAAGGAGCAGGAAAATGGATTTGGACATTTATTATTTTGTCTAAATCCGTGTCCTGGCTTAGCTGGAATAAAGCGCCGGGGTTTCTTTGGGATTGCTGGCACTGGGACAATCCATGCTGGGATCATCCTGTCTGGATTCCCTGCTCAGTGCTGAGCACCTGAGTGAATCCCTCCATCCATTCCCACACACAAAGCCAGGTTTTTCACAGATCAGACGCTCCTGACAAAGCTCAGCTTGGTCCTACAAGGAGCAGAGCTCAGGGGGGATAAGAATATGGGACACAGGGATGAAGGATGAGGGACATCACACAGAATTTGGGAACAGCATCACACCTGGGACAACACAAGCAACCAAACTCTGATTTACATCTGATTTACATCTGATTTACATCTGATTTAACTCTGATTAATTTTAACTCTGCTTTTTCTGGCAGTTGAGCCACGACCACGAGGATTTAATGCAACGTGGAGCGTTTAACTGGGGATTGCTGGAATGCTGGCACTGGGAATGATTGGGAGACAGAGCAGGAGAGAAGAGATAAGGACCAGGATCCTCACACAATAAAGAGCTTTATTCCCCTGCTCCCGGGACTGCTGAGCACTAATTTAACCCAATTAAAGTGCTATTGCAGCTGATTGAATTAATGACTCCACTGAGGGCAAGGCAGATCTTATCCAGGGATTGGGAAACCTCATTTGCTGCAAAAAATGCACGTGATTGGGAATAACCTCTGGAGGGAGTGGCAGAGTTGAGGAGGAGCCCTGGTTTTATCCAGGTTTGCAGCCCTGCAGATCCCTGTGGGATGGAGGCACAGCAGGACCAGCATCACGCAGGGATATCCATGGATTTTTGCTCTTTTTGGGGGAAATCTCACTTTATTCCAGCTCCAGGGAAAGATTTCCAGCTGGAAAAAAGGCTGCAAGGTGTGGGGCATTTTCCCAGTCCCCCTCTCCTGAGGAAGCTGCCCTGGTGCCAGGAAATGTCACCCCCCCAGCTCTTGGCTCTGCTGGGGCTCTGCCTCGGGATCTTTTCCATCCTCTGCAGTTCCCAGCCTGGAATGCTCCGAGTTTCCCTGGAAATGTTCAGCCTGAGCTCTAGGTGAAGCCGCCCCTGCTCCTTGCAGTTCCCCCCCATCCCAAACTTTCCATGATTCCATGACCTGACAATGCTGGAAACTCAGACAGTTCTCTGGAATTACTGGGCACAACCAGAGCCCAGCCCATCCCCAGAGAGTTTTGTCCCCAGGGGAAGGACACGAGTGCCTGATGGCCACATTTGTGCCAGAAGTGGGGATTGATGTGTCCAAAGAAGAAAAAGAGGAATAAAATTTGGATTCCTTCCAGGCTCCCAGCAGAACCTGGTGGGTGCAGCCCAGCAGCACCTCCTGCGTGGTCCTCACCCAGCCCAGCCCCTGCAGGCTCAGAGCTGTCTCTCCCCAGCCCCATCCCTGCCCCATCCCAGCCTTTCCCTTGGTCCTGGAGTCAGGTCCTGAGTGGGGATCACTGCAAAACCAACAAAGCCTTGGAGAGCACGGAATGGTGCCAAAGAGAGAGATGGGAAAAACTCCCATTTGGAATTGGCAATTCCAAGCGCCAGAGAAGACAATGAGACACAACAAAGCTTTGTTTGGGAGGGGGGTTTCTTCAGGGAAGAGGGGAGGAGGCTGGACAGGGAGTAGGGGGAATTTTATACCATCCCACATCCAACCCAGCACTCCAATAATTCAGTGGAAGCCAAACGTTTTTCATATGCAATCGCCACATTTTGGTGCAGAAAACAGCAGCTGATTCCAAGTGCTGGGAGCAGCAAAATGTCCTGAGACAGGGAAAGCTTCCTGCCTCATCCAGAGAGACTTCCCTTGGGAATTCCAAGGAGGTCCCAGTGAAATCCTGAGTCCCTGCAGGGACCCTGAGTCCTGTCCCTCCCCTGGGGACCCAGAGGCTGCTCAGACACCTCCAGGAGAGCCTGGAATTTTCATCCTCTCGTGCCCTGTGTGCTGGGGACTCCTGATGCTCATACAGAGCCCACAGCCACCTGTTTCAGGACATTCCAGGTGCCTTTCCCTGGTTATTCTGGGATGATCAGTTCAGCTTTGGCATCTGCCTCACCTGCCTGAGGTGAGGCAAGTGAATCCACGCTTCAAGGAGTTTCCACTGGGAGCAGAGAGAGGCTGAGCCAGAGAATTCCCTACTGTGACAGCAACAAAAAAAGCCCAAAAAACCCCTCTGGTGTGCACTGAACTCGCTGTAAACTTCACAGGGAGACAAAACACTCCCAGAGTTGGGAGCTGCTGCTCCCTCAGCCATCACTGGCGGTACCTCAGGTGAGGCAGCAGCCACAGGGACCAAAACTCGCCCTGACTCCAGCCAGGATGGGTCTGGAGGGAGCAGCTCGGGGATGGGAGGATGGAGCTGGCAGGGAGAGGAGGGCACAGCCAAAAAGTAGCAGGAATTCTGCAGGGAACAGCCCCAAATGGTGTTTGGGGGGGACCAAACCAGCAGGGCACAGACACCCTTCATCACAGACGGATGTGGCAGCAGCAGAGGATCCAGCAGATTGTGCTGGCTCACAGAATTCATGGAAAAACCAGGGGCAGGGACACCTTCCACCATCCCTGGGTGCTCCAAACCCCATCCAGGCTGGCCTTGGACACTGCCAGGGATCCAGGGGCAGCCACAGCTTCTCTGGGAATCTGTGCTCAGGGAACAATTCCTTCCCAATATCCCATCACCAGTGGGAAGCCATTCCCTTTCATCCTTTTACCTTTCTATCCAGATCTCTCCCCAAAAAGCTGCTCCCTGCAGCTGGAATAGCTGAACCCCATGGAAAAGGCAGCTCCAACAAGTTCACTTTTATTTCTTTGTATTTTTTTAATATAAATAGAAATCTTTCTCCCTGTGGCTGCTCTCCTTCTAATTCCTAATTGGAAAAGGCAGGCTCTTTCCTATTTCCAATAGGGCTGTGCAAAATGAAGAGATCCATTAAATTTCCAAGAGAAAAAAAAAAAAGCCTCCAAGCCTTCTCTGCGGATTTCCAAACCCTCCCTAGGAACACACGTGCTCTGGGCAGGGTAATTTTGTTTGGGGTAATTCACTTGTGCTAATTTCCTGGAAGTCTTGCAGGATATATGACTCCATTTTTGGGTGTTTTTCCACATAAATTCGGGATTAATTTTCATTGGAGAAATATTGGAGTGTAAAATATCTCCAGAGAGAGCAGAGGGGTTTTCTTCTGGATTGCAGGAACATGGCCTGCTGGAAGGTGGAATTGGAATAAACCAATTTTAACCAAATTCCAACCCAAGCCATTCCATGATTCTGTGGATCAAATCCTGGGCTCATTCATTGCTGTGTTTTGGAGCTAACAGGGAGCTGTTATCCCAAAAAACACCTCAAACAACAGCCTCAACTTCCCCTGAAGTCCCAAACACTTGGAATTGTAATTCCAGTTAATCTGGGCGACTTCATTCCTGTAAATTGCTCTGAACTGAAAAATGAGGATTCCATAAATCACCCACGAGCTGTGAGAAAGTTGAAGAGTGAACAGCAGGTATTCAGGATGGGTTCATTGTGGGTATTTAGGATAAATGCTCCAAAGGGGAAAAATTTGAGGAGGAGGCAGTTCCAGGGAAGGAACAGCTCAGACAGAGCTGCAAATTCCCAAACCCAAATGAAATCTGTGCCCAGGAAGGGAAATGCCTAATTCCAGCCATGGGAGATCCTGTACTTCTAATCAGGGAACATCCTTAATTCTAATCAGGAAGATCCCTAATTCCAATCAGGAGAGATCCCTAATTCCAGTCAGGGGAGATCCCAAATTCCAATCAGGAGAGATCCTTAATTACAACCAGGGGAAATCCTTAATTCCAGCCATGGGAAATCCTGTAATTCCAACCAGGGAAAATCCCTAATTCCAGTCAAGGGAGATCCCAAATTCCAATCCCCACAGCTGGACCCAGCAATCTCCTTCTGGGATGGACCCTGGAGAGCAGCAGCCCCCTCTCCCAGTAGAGCAGCTCCTCACACTTCCACATCTCTCTGCTTTTCCACCCTGGACTCTTCTCCTCGGTATAAATCCCAAGGGAAACCTCTCCCCTTTGGGGTTTTTGGGATGGGCTGCTCCCGTACAAATCCCAGCTGGCCCTGAGCTTCCTTGGAATTTGCTTTCACCTCCAGGTGGAGCAGGGCTGCTGTGGCAAGGCTCAGTCCTGCTGTCCCTCCCCGAATTCAGCCTTCATTGGATCCCACACCAGGAAAATCCCACCCCTGGATCCCAAATGTCACCCCTGGAGCCGTCGTTTGTCGGGACAGATGGACACAGACCATGAGGTCCTTGAACCTTGGTGCCCACCACTATCCTGTGAGGTTCTGGATTTTGGGATATCCCAGTGCCATGAAGGGATGCAGCTTTGGCGCATCTTTCCCACGGCAGCAGGAGGATTTTGGGCTTTCCTGGACAAAACCTCTCCTTCCAGGGTGTATTGCCACGCTCTGAGAGGCAGAATTTGGAAGCTGCTCGCAAGCCAGGAAGGGAAAATTCCAATCCAGGAGCAGGGAGGAGGGGGAAGGAAAAACCTGGATCCAAAGCCACCCTCCTCACTTACAGGAAGGCAACTGGGAGGACGCAGTGTGGAAATGAACTTCCCAAAATAAGGGGAATTTAACGCTAAGCAAAACACCCGGCCGCAGACGGACTTAATCACCCCGACGTGAGGGGAGGTCATTAAATAAACAGCACAGTCCAAGGTGTTGATTTTGGGGATAGATCCAGCTATCAGCTCTTCGGGAGAGCAAATAAACCTCGGGAATTATATGGCACAAGGGTCCCTGGAGCACTGAGACAAAGGGAAAAACCCAAACCCGAGCCTTTGCTGACACACGAGGTCCATAAAGGCTTTTTCACGGGGATAGAGGCAGGGTTGGGAAGGGAATGGGGATTTCCACGGCACTTTATGGGCATTTTTCTTCCCTGATTCCTTATTTTTCTGCACCATAGTCCCGATTCCACCATAAAAAATGTTCATGTGGATTGTGGTTGGTGGAAGCGTCCCTGGCCAAGAGCAGCTTCTGGGCTGCTGCTTCCCTAAAATTGTGATTCCTTGTGGCTCCAGTGACCTCCTCAACCTTTTCCAATCCTGTGGTAAAACCTGGGATATAACTCTTTATCCTCCTCCTCCTGTTTTCCTTCCTATCCAGCCTTGTTTTTGGAACAGATGATCCAGGGATCAGGGCTCACTAAGGAGTTTCCCGTTCCTTTCGTCTGCACAAGGAAATCTGTGCAAAAAGGGCACTAAAAGTTCAGCTTTTCCATAAATTCAGTATCCTGGAAGTCTCCAATTGGCATGGCTGGATCCTTACGCTGGGCTTGATGGGAGTTCTGCACATGGAAATTGTCCCTGAAACTTGTGGGACCATAAAATGGGAATTCACCCAGTGCTTTCTGCCTTGACTCCCTCCCCAGTCTCCTGGATGGAGAATTTCACTGGTTTTATAGCAATAAAGCTAGGTAAAACCTTAGGAATGATCTTTTCTGTCACACCTACGTTTTGCAAAGCAGGAGAGGGATTTTCCTGAACAAGGAAAGACCCTTTGCAGGGATTTAGGAGCAGGAACGATGCAGAATTGCTGCAGAGCCTCCGGAGAGAGGATTTGCATGGAACAACCACTTGGAATAAATCACCCTCTTGGAATCACAGCTCTGCACCACAGAGATGCCCAGATGCCAATGCACACACTCAGCAGAAGTCAAGAAATCAAAACCAGAGCTTAAAATCCTGGGAAAAGTCCCCCCAAGGACCAACGGGGACGCGAATCCGCCTCTGGAGCTGCTCTTGGAAGGATTCCCTGGAGCTCCCCATGCCAGCAAAAGCTCTGCTGGGCCCTCCTGATTTTCCTGAGTCATCAGACGGTCAAGCAAACATCAGGCACCTGATTCCTGTCCAACTGTGGAGCAGATCCTGATAAAGGCGTTTGTTCCACACAGGAATCAACCCCAGCACGGACAAATTCCCGCTCCCCAAACAACCCCGATGATTAGCGCTGATTAATGGGGCTGCCAGAGGCTCATTCATCACCAGTAACTCACAACATCTTTTTCCACACGAGTTCCAGCTCCCGAGGAGTTGGAAAGGGACATGGTTCTTTTTCGTGGCTTTTGCTGCCTGTTCCCAAACACATCCCGGGTCTGGGGCTTTTTTTAGGGCTGCCCACAAGATCTGCCCGGGTCCAAAACCTCTGCACAGCACAGGATCCTCTATTAATTGCCATCTTTCTCTCATATTTTCTTAAAATCATAGAATAATTTAAATTGGAATAACCCTCTAGGACTGAGTCCAACCCATCACTCCCTCAGCGCTGCCAAGGCCACCACTGACCCCAAGTCATGGCCCCAAGTGCCACATCCACACGGCTCTAAAATCCCTTTAGAGATGAGGATTCTGCCCCTGCTGGGGTTGGACAACCCTTTCCAGGCAGAGATTTTCCCCAAAATCCAACCCAAACCTCCCCTGGCACACCGTGAGGCCATTGGAGGAGAACCCCTTACTTGGAGGCTGCTCAGTGTTGCTCAACTTCCAAAATTATTTCTTTTTTTCCCCCCCAGTTTATTTTTCCTGCAGGAAAGAACTGCCATAAAATCCTGGATTTGGAAACCAGGCACCCTAGGATGCTGGATTGGGAAAGACAAGGCAGGAGGAAAAATCAGGTTGGATTTTGGGCTGCAAACACATCCTTCCACCCAAAACCACAGAGAGTGTCCCACACGTGGGACCTTGAGCTCAAATCTCTCCTGGAGCACCCAGGAAAACATGGAAACAGCGTCACACACCCAACCTCAGTGGCCAGGATTCCACCTGAGACATTCCCTGCTTCTCAAATTCTCTCCTGGAGCACCCAGGAAAACATGGAAACAGCGTCACACACCCAACCTCAGTGGCCAGGATTCCACCCGAGACATTCCCTGCTTCTCAAATTCTCTCCTGGAGCACCCAGGAAAACATGGAAACAGCATCACACACCCAACCTCAAGTGGCCAGGATTCCACCTGAGACATTCCCTGCTTCCCAAAGGTGGGATTGGAGTGTTGGACTCCACAGAATCTCACAGAGGAATTGTTTGGGAAGGTGCAGGATAATTTGGGCTCAACCTATAAAGGGCATCACATCCCAAGAATACACAACCCAGCAGATCCATCAGGAAAGGGTGGCCCAGTCCTGAGGGATGCAGGAATCAGGGAGCAGCCAGGGAGGCTGACAGCAGCCAGAACCTCATCAGATAAGTCCACACATGAGACCAAAACATGGAAAACATTCTTCACTTTGTCATCTGATTTACCAAACCAGGAAAAAAAAAAATAAGTAGCTGTTTCCTTACCTTCCTCACGCTCCGGTGGGAATCAGAGCTGTCTAGGATGGCCTCAGTGATAATCCAGGATCCTGCTCCAGTCCCAGCCCCTCATCTGCGCCTGGATACCTTTGGGATGAATAAAAAAAACCATTAAGCCTTTTTTTAAAATTATTTTTTTAAGCAAATGGAAGATCTGTGTTGCTGCTCCTCTGTTTTCCCACTTCTCTCTTTATCCAAGGATACCAGCAACGGGACAGCAACAAGGCGAAGCACCTGAGCAATGTGAGGAGAAAAAGCTGCAAGGCAGAGCAAAAATCCCTTGTGACACTGGAACTGACCCCTGTCCCCCAGGAATGGGGCTGGGAAGGTTTTCCCAGGAAGTTACAGGTCTGGGATGATGCTGTGGATGGAATTAGGGCTCCTCAGAGCCCCCACAGATTCCAGTTCTTTCCCCAAACACTTCCCATCATTCCAGTTCCCAGCCAGGCCCGTGGGAGGAGTGACTCCTCCAGACTCATGGAGATCACCTGAGGGGTGGAAACTCAAAACAGTCCCACTCCAAACCATCTTCCCACGCCACACGTGGGCATTTCCTGGAGAACAGGCAACGCTGAACCTCAGGAAAGGCAGGAATTTTCACTAATTCCTCCTCCCCCTCCGTCCCTCTCCAAACCCAAGTGCTGGAGGCCCCAGTTTGGCTGGGTGTCCCCTGTCCCCAGGCTCCCCATGCCATGGCAGGGGCAGAGCTGTTCCCAGCTCCCAGTGCAGCTGGCCATGGATCAGCTTTCCACGGAGCCACAGGAGCTGCCATCACTCCTCTGACAGCTCCGGGGCCATTTCCAGCTCGCTGGACTCGCCTCCTGTCACTGCAGATAGGAATAAATCTCCACTCATCCAGAAGCGGATTCCAGCTGGCCCTCCAGGTAATTCCTCAACCTTCAGACAGGCCTGGAGAGCGATCATTCCCTCCTTAATCCCCTAAAAACATCCATGGGAATGGCAAGTTGGCTTCCCCCACACGTCTGCCCCTTGCCCCGGAGCCTCATCGCTCCCTGCCTGGAGTTGGACAGGCTGGAATCTCGGCTTTTCCAGGAGTTTAGTTCCAGGTCAACGAGCCCATGAAGAATAACTGGATGGAAGGCATGGCACATGCCATTCCCGTGATGGGATGTGGCCAGAAGGGCTTTTCCCAGCTGATGCTGTCCTTGGGCCACGTTATTCCTGCACCACCTGGATGCTGCCCCATCCCAGGAATGCAGCAGCTCACCCCAGCACTGAAAACCCCTGGAAATGAACCCAGCTGGTGGCTCTTCCCTCCTTTTCCCACCAACCCACATTTATGTGTTAACAGCAACCTGGAAAAGTGGAAATTGTGTAACCTGGGAGAGAGGAAATTGTCCCTTCCCATGGCAGGATGAGTTTTAAGTTCCCTTCCATCCCAAACCATTCCAGAATTCTCCAATAATTTATTTATGAAGTTTATAAACACATTCTGTGGGTTTATATTTTTATTTTGCACGAGGCATCAGCCAGGATGGAAGAAGTCATGAAGCCACCTAATGGATCACGGAATCATAATTCCTAGAGTTAGGATCATCACAGTGGAGAATTTTTTGCACACAGACGATGGAAAGTAAACTGCAAAAGGGTTTTTAAATCCCCCCTTTCTAATCATCAGCTCACATAAATAATGGGAAGGAAGCACCTCCTAAAAATATGGATAGAGCAGTGGGTTTAGGGATTATGGTGTTGAGAACAAGGATCACAGGATATAAGGAGAGGGAAACCAGGCACCATCTCCCTCAGGAATCTCCTGAACTCTGCAACAAGTGCAAGTGCCCCTGGAAATGTCCCTTTTCCCCTAAAAATCCACAGAGGAGGATCAAGGGTTAATGAATTCAGGTTTCTCCTCCCAAAGCCTTTTTGGTGATCTCCACCCACTGGCTCCCCAGCTTTAACTGTGCAGGATATGTCTCCTGCTTTTCCTCCATCCCTTAAGGATTTTCCTCTTTGTTCCCATTAATATCATGCCCATTCCTTCCAGGACTGGATCCATCCTTTGCTAGGACTAAACCAACACAAAGGATCCTGCCCAGTTTGTTTGCACCCAATCCCCAGGAAAAAAAACCAAAAAAGTAGGTCCGACAAAAATGAAGGAGGACAGCAAGCATGACTCCAGCAGTTTTCATGGCATTCAGCCAGGCTGGAAACACTGATGGCAATAATTGCCTGGAGCCTCCCAAAAATCGCTGGCCACGGATTTTCCAAATGCTGAAAGACCTATATTTGTGAGTAACCACCAGACTCCATCAGCTCCTCCTGACCAAATACTCCACAGTGACATCATTCCACGCTGGCATCATTCTGAGAGAAAAACCACAGCATTCCCGGAGCCCCAGCAGAAACTTGACACATGGAATGCCTGATCCTAGAGTGGACTTGATCCCTGTTTTCCTATGAGTCATTTTCCATCCCACTGTCTGTCCAAAAATGCTTTTTTGTTGTTTGTTTATTGAAGGTTCTCTCAATGGCTTCATTGATGAGCGAAGAAAGGAGGGAAGGAGGCAGGGATTGGGCATCCCAGGGATCTGCTACTAGGTCTGGCCTAACTAAACCCATCTGCTTGGGACCATCTGCCTCCAGACCTGCTGCCAAAATCTGGGGCAGCGTTGGAGCGGCGGGATGCAGACCAGGCTTTGTATTCTAAACCAAAGTCATGTCACAAATAACAATAAAAAAAAAAGAAGAGAAATGCCTTAATTTTCCAGGAGTGGCATGGGAATGGAGGGAGGGGGTTGTTTTGGTCGACTGTCAAAGCTCCATTTTTTGGCACAAAAGGAAAGGCCCCCAGGCCTGTCTGGAAGAACCAACGGGAACTGGAAGAAAACCATGGACCAACCCAAAAAAGTGAAACTGGCTGGTCCAAATCCATAATCCAAAGAAAAAGCTGGATCCAGGCCTTGCCTGTGCAAGAGTCTGTGCAGAGCTCAGCATCAGCCCCATGGGTGCAAGGCAAAAGGAGGATAAAGCACCCAATTATCGAATAAATACCATTAATTGTGCAATTTGATCCACCTCCATCATCTCAAATGATGAGAGATTGATCAAATCTGCCACCAAAATTTGTATTTTGAGAGGGATCTCTGGTGAGGAGTGAAGGGAGGAGTGTGAGGCTGTCTGGGTCACTGTGGAGCAGCTTTCCTCACTCCCTGCCTGCTCCAGGGTCAAACAGCCTTTGGCAGGGCTGGGAATCCTGGTCCCACCTAAGGAAAGGGGAGTTTTGTCTTTGGCTTTCACAACAGGGGAACGATTTTGAACTCAGATCCTAATTAGTATTTTGAGAGGGATCCCAGAATCATGGAATCACGGCTCACCCAGGAACACAAGGACCCCTGGCAGGTCCCAAAGGTGACCACGCCACCAAGGAGCTCACTGCCCACGAACACCAAAAACCACGGATCTAAAATGACAACATCCTCAACCCCCTGCTTCAAAGAGAGGCTCTGTCTTCCCCAGCCTCAGCCAGACACAAGGAATGGACTCCAGGCTGTGCATTTCCACCACACCTCCACAAATCCATGACAGGAGCAGGACGGCCCGGCCAGCTCCCGGCCTCTCCGTGGCGCTGACAGCAGGTTCCCAGTGCAAATGTTCCACGTTTGTCTTCGATTTGTTCTTCAGCAAAAGGAGCAAAGTTCAAACCTGAGCTCTGCTCCCCCAGGAGGGCTCATTTGTTGTCCAGATGTGACGAACGTGAAGGACTTTTCTGGGAGCAGAACGGACAGACAGATCTCCCCTCAGCTGGGGTTTTTTTTGTCCGCTCCCAACGCTGAAATTATCGTGATGTGAAAATTCTTACCCCAACACAGGGAAAGTTAATTCCCCAGGACAGTCTGAGACATGCAAATATATCCGTGATCTTTGCCATTTGCAGCACAGTGGAAAATTGCTAAGAAAAGTTCCCATTGTGTCGGGGATGCCACTCCAACCTCCTGGAATCTCTCCCTCCCTCCCTCCCTTCCCCTTGGCAGCTAAAAATGGCTTCAAACTCCCCAAAATGCTCGAGGTTGAACAGTGATGCTGGAGCTCCACGAGGAAAGGGCTGAGGATGTTCAAGGGCACGGCTCACTGCTCCCTTCAGGCTCAGGGAACGCAGTGATCCCAATCCATGCTCCAGGACTGATGGATGCTCCAAGGGTGGAGATCCTCAAGTGCAGAATGCTGCAGGAATCTCCTCCAGACCCCACATAATTCCACCCCAAGATCTTGGCATCCCTCATCCCTGATATCTCCAATCCTTGCCACCACCATGGAAGTTAAATCAGCACCTGACTGAGGTGTTGGAAATCTGTCCCAAATTCCCCTTCAGGACTCAGATCCATCTACCCGGTTTGTTTTCCAGCTCCTCTTTTACTGAGGAGCAGTAATCTCCTTCCCAAATTCAGTGTACTTATTTTTCCACTTATCCCAGAAGCCCAGAATTCCTCCTCCAAGCGTTTGCCCTGCAGGGTACCTCGCAGAGAATATCTAGAAATGAAAATTCCCATCCCAAACGCTGACTGTGGTTTGCAGCTCTGCCTGAAACAGGCAGGCAGTGACCTGGATCTTCTGGAAAGCCAGGCCCTGACTTCCAGCAAGCTTCACCTCCATCTCCTCAGGGACTCTGGGACCTCTGTCATTCCAAAGCCTTTTTAAAATGTCATCATTCCAAGGAGAAGCCAGTCGGGGGCTGGAGCCAGGAGTGGTGACGGAGAGCTGAGATCAAAGCTGGGAACTCTGGGCATCTTGGGAAGCTGAGGGAAGCCAGAGCAGGAGGTGACATCAGCCCGGCTCCGAGGCGAGCGCAGGATTCTCCCGGAGCCTCGGAGGGATCCGGGAAGCCGGGATGCTGAAAGGCTGAGTCACCACGGCTGGAGGCTCCCCTGGGAGGAAGGAGGGAGCAAGATTCCCTCACAAGGAGGAGCTTTTTTTTTTCCACTGTAAATCTTCGGAGCACAGCGAGGAGGCTGAAAGGTCACTGGGGCTTGGCACTGCTTTGGCAAGCGGGAGCCAAAAGGCTTTGGTGGGAATGAGGATGATGCTGTCTCCTCCCGAGGGGCTCTCTCCTCACAGGCTTCACCCACAGCCTGTCTGGGTCACTGTGGAGCAGCTTTCCTCACTCCCTGCCTGCTCCAGGGTCAAACAGCCTTTGGCAGGGCTGAGAATCCTGGTCCCACCTAAGGAAAGGGGAGTTTTGCCTTTGGCTTTCACAACAAGGGAAGGATTTTGAACTCAGATTCTAATTTGTATTTTGAGAGGGATCTCTGGTGAGGAGTGAGGTAGATCTGCAGGTATTCCAAGGGTTTAAGTGGATCCAGAGCTTTTAAATTTTCAGGGAACTCAAATCCTACCGGTGCTGTGCCCCCACTCAGATCTGTGGGGTGCCTGATACGAGTCAGCTCCTTCCACACAAAATTATTCACTGAATTCCCTTTCCTTGGATTTGGGAGAGGATCAGCAACACTCAAGGGCACATAGATAGGAAATTCTTCCTCTGGAATTTGGGGGGAAGATTTGCTGTGCTCCGGTGTCCAACGGGAAAGAAATTCCACCCTCAGGAATTTTTTTCACTCAGGAGTGCAAGGTGGGAGACCAAACCCACAAAAGCCAGCCAAGACTGACCTCTTGAGAAAGGCTGGAGGAACCACAGCTGGAGGAAAAGCCAGGGAGCAGCCGAGGAAAGGTGGGAAGGAAAGCAGGGTGAGGATGATGACAACAAAACCCCCTCTGTGCAGCCATCCCTCAACACTTCCACAGCATTAATTACAGACAGCAGCACCCTGACCACACCAAGGGTGATAATGACTTTCCAGGGTCCATCCAGCTCAGATTTTTCTCCCTAGAAGTGGCCAAAGGCAGATTTTAAGGAAGGGTTTAAGAATCCCATAACCACACTGTGATTTTTTTTTTTTTCCTCCCCCAGCCTAAAAAAAAAATCAGCAGCTGAGGGATTTCCTGAGCTGAAGGAGGAGTTATATTTGAATTAAACAGGGCTTGGGGGATTTTCCTCCTACAAACCTTTCCATTGTCCCACAGTTCATAAGGAAAGAAGAGAAAGAAACATTACAACTTTTATTGATGATGAGGTGTCAGCTGAAAATGCAGGGCAAGAAATTAAATTTCTTCACCTGCGCCTCAAGTCGGTTCGGAGAAAGCCCCAATTCTCCCTCTGACAACAAAGTCTGGGTTCATTAACAAAAACTGTGCTGTAAAATCTTTCCCCTGACTTAATGGGACGGCTCCAAGGTCCTTGGAAGGATTATTCCAACCCCACAGGCTCAATCAGTTGGTTCATTAAGCAGCAAAGGTTGAGAAAATCCACCAGGGATTCCTCCCTTCAACGTTATTATTCCTGCTACAAAATGTCCCTGTTGATTTTTCAAGCAGCTGTGAGTGAGTTTTGGCTTTTAAAGCAAATGAGTGGGGACCCATCAGCACCCAAACACATCTGGGTGGAAGTGTTAAAGGGTCTTTTGGGGTGAACCCCAGCACCGGGGAATAAATGGAATTTAAATGGTATTTAATGGTGCTTAAATGCTATTTAAATGGTATTTAAATGGTATTTTAAGGCATTTGCATGCCCCTCCTCCTCATACATCTGGAAGGGGCTCCAGCTGCACGTTCTACCCCTCCACAATCCCAGGAATTTGTTGTGTTGTTCCCACTGACACAACCTGGGCAAACACAGAGGCTCTGCACATCCCTGCTGGATGGCATCCCAGGAATGCTGCTGGAGCTTTCTGCTCCCTGGAGAAATCCTGAGTGTGCTCAGCAGGACAAGCCTGGGCAGAAGGCTGGGCCTGGCCTAGAGGACCTGCCTCAGCCTAATTCCTGCACCAGGAATTTCTGCCTGGCACCTCCACGTCCCACAATGACACCACGGGGCACAAACCCCATTTTTTGCTGTAAGACGCGACCTGACTCCGTTTGCACCCAAATCCTTTAAAACCCAGGGCTGCAGCACTGAGGCCCTTGAGGACAGCATGGTATAAGTGGAAGAGAATGTACCCAAAAGGAGAGGTGGGAAGGAGATTTTGGAAAAAAGGAGGAGAGCAGCACTAAATCTACACAGCAGCAGGGCAGGTGCAGAGAAGGGAAAGAAACTCTTCCTCACACAAACCTTCTAAATTCCTCATTTCCATGGCAAATAAAAATTCATCTCCATGCCTGGGCTTTGTGATCCACGAGCCCTGGGCAGGGACACAGCCCTGGCCCAGCTAATTGCAATTTAAATCATTAGCAGGGCACAAAGGAGTGGCAGGAATTCCTGCCTCCTTGGGTTGCAGCACAATCCCGAGGCCCTGCTCCCTGTTCATGAGGAATTTTGGCACCTCCTGGGATCCCGAGGGGTTGGTGGATTGTTTGTGGGATTTGAACCTGCCCCTGATTAGTTCCTGGCACAAGGGCTCACTGCTGAGCCCGAGATTTGGGAGCTGGGGTTGGTCCTAGAGGGCAGGGCTGGGGAGGGAGCTGCAAACCTGGGCTGTCCACACTCAGCTCATCCCACTGGGGAGGCACCAAAACCCTGTGGATGGACATGGAGGCAACACCCCCAGGTCTTCATTTTCTGCTCCAGTTCTGCCCCATGGCTCTGCCCAATGTCCCTTGGTGTCACTGAGGTGGGACCAAGCTCAATCCGACCTGAGCTCACACCAACAGCCAGCACCACCACATCCATTCCCAATTCCACATCCATTCCCAGCCCCACACCCATTCCCAGTCCCAAATGCATTCCCAATCCCCCATCCATCCCCAATTCCACACCTATTCCCAGTCCCAAATCCATTTCCAATCCCATTCCCAGTCCCAAATCCATTTCCAATCCCATTCCCAGTCCCACATCCCCACGTTTGGCTGTTTCAGAGAAGGAGTTTGGTTTCACTGCTAATGGGAGAACAATTGTGGTGCCACTCCAGAAACGCCTCATATTAAACACAAAAAGCACCAGAAAATTAAAGCTTGGACTGAATCACATCTCAAACTTTTGGAAGTGGAAATTCCCATTGGGGATGCAGGACCAAGACAAGAGCTACTATTTGTTGACAACCTCTTGAAATCATCCTCTCAAAAATGTTGAGTGACGGGAAATCATTGCCCTCCAAATTTTCAGCTCGTTAAAAAATGTTAGAAATTCATCTTGGATTGCTGCAAATGGTTTGCTTTGCTTCCAACCACTGGATCGTTCCACATGCATTTCTGAGTGGGATTTAGGAGAATTTCCAAGGAAGAAGCAGTTCTAACCATCCTAAGAATTCCTCCCTTCCAAACCCCGAGAACCTTAACCTCTAAAAGATGTGATATAAATTAAAAAAATAAAAGGAACGAACCCAGCGTGTGCGATGAGCTCCCTGCACATCCGTGGCTCCTGCACGGGGTGAAAAGAACATTTAACACAAACCAGGTTGGAGCAGCTCGGCTTTGCCATGGACTGTGATCCCTGAAAACCCCGGCTCTGAGACACAGCCCCGCTTCCAAGGCCCTCCCCTCTCTGTTCCCCTCAGCAGGGAGAGTTGTTTGTTTGGTTTTGTAAGTCCCAGCTTAATGCAAAGCAGGAGCCAGCAAGGAGCAGGGCTTGCCAGAGGCAGAGCATCCCTCTCCTGCCTTTTCCTGTCCCAGTTTTGGATCCTGCCAGTGTTTGGGTTGGGTTTAAATCATTCCTGACAGGCCCAGTTGGTGACTGTGACGCCAGCCCGTGGAGGGAATAGTGGAAAATGGTCTCAGGCTCAGGCTTAGCTTGGTTGGGATGGCATTCTCCCACAAATGGTGCCTCATTCCCTATGGATTTTCCCTCCTCTGTCCTCAAAGGACACATTTTACAGGGGGACACGGTGTCAGCAACCCCCAAAATCCCCATGGTACAGAAATAATCAACCCTAACCCAGCCTCCTTTCCCCCTTTTCCCACAAAACCCACTCTGGTCCTCAGGAGGCTCCAAAGGCTGATCCCAGCAGGAATTCCCAGCACATCCCTCATCCCTGCCCAGCACTGTGGCTTTCCCAGGGGGTTTGTGCAACAGCTCAAGGACAACAAGTGGAAAAATCACTTCCAAGTGGGAGGTAATGAGATGCAATCCTGTCTGTACAGGACAATAAATCACCTCTTTGGGCTTTTCCAGCCTTAAAAAATGCAGAGCAGAGGGCAGGGAGGTGGCTGGCGAGGGAAGGACTGAGGGAAAGACCAGAAGGAAAAGATCACAGCTGAGGAAAGATGCAACAGCAAACTCCAGAGGAAAGGAATAAATCTGTTCCACATCCCTGTGCATCACCACCACAGTCTAAGCGAGGAATCAGCTCCAGAGGCAATGTCACATTCCTGAAAAGTCTCAGGGAATGCATCTTTGGGACAACAACAAAGGAAATCCAAGGAAAATGGGCTTGTTTTCCCATTGTCCAGGGCCAGCTCAGCTCCCAAAGCTCTTCAGCACCTTGGGCTTTTTAGCTAAGATTGGTTTTATGGAATCATGGAATGGTTTGGGTGGGAAGGGCCTTAAAGATCATCCACTTCCAACCCTGACACCTTCCACCATCCCAGACTGCTCCAAGCCCTGTCCAGCCTGGCCTTGGGCACTTCCAGGGGTCCAGGGGCACCCTGTGCCTCCCCACCCTCACAGGGAAGAATTCCATCCACTTTATTCGTCAGCTGGAGACAATCTGGAGTTTTTCCCAGCCCAAACAAGACAATCCAACAGTGCAGGAGAGGAGAAAAACCAAATTCAGGGAATCCAGGGGGGTTTCAAGGAGGAAGAACTGAGTGAATCCAAGGGGGTCTGTGCTGGTTCCAGGGAGCTGCCACAGGACAGGGACATTGGGAATCACCAATGGAGGCTGTGGATCAAGGGACAGCTCCTGGTCCAGCCCCAGGAATGATCCCACCTTCCTGGAACAATGGGACCTCAAGCTCAGTGAATCCCACACCAAAATCTTCACGGAGGAGAGAGGCCTGAGACACATTCTGGGTACCACAAAACCAGGGGAATCCCAGCAGGAGTTCCCAGGAGTTTAATTAGTCCAGAGGGATAAGAACTTGACCTGGGATTTGGAATCCCACCTCCCTTAACTTGCTAAGCAAGATTTAGATTTTTTTTTTCCTTTCTTTGGGACATCTCTTTCCTTAAGTGGCAGCCTGGGAAAAGCAGCAGAAAGGTAATAAATAAACAAACAAATAAATAAATAAATAAGAGACTGAAGTGCCAGTCTCTAGTCATTTATTATTTATTATTTATTTATTGTCCAGACCCTGGATCAAGAATCCAGGGTCTGGATACTCAAGGAGTGAAGGATTTAGAACAAGTAGCACTCGACACACTTCATCTTTTTAGCCCCTCTCATTTCCATTCCCTTCTAATGGCTCCAAAGCAACTTGTCCTGGGATGTTTCCCACCCTTCGTCTAAACTCGGAAGAGCAAAAGCATAAACATCCCAGAAATATGCACAGAGACATTTTACTAATTGGCAAATGAGGCAAATCTCCCTCCCGTCCACGTTCCCCACATGATCCTGAGCACATCCACAACTCCATTTCCCTGGGAATCACAATCCTGCCCTCAGACAAAACAACAACAATCTGTACTTGAACATCTTGCACTAATGAGCCCTTTCATAACATCTCCCAAGCTTTATGCAAATTAACAATTCCCGCCAGCAACACGAACTGTGGATGATCCGAAAGGATCCTGGGCAATCCTGGAGCAGAAGGAATAAATTTGCAAAGCACTGTCACCCCCACTTTCCCCTGGAGAACATGGCAGCTCAGGAGGGAGGACGCTGGAACCCAGGGCACAGGAAATATTCCTCTGCCTGTCCTGAGGGGTTTTGTTCCTCAGGAGAGCTCTGCTTTTAACCTTTGGCCATGGAAAAAGCTTCCAGGACTTTGGGATGAGTTTTGTGAGTGTGTGAAGTAGATAGCAGTGTAGTTTATCACAGGGTGATAAACTCAGGTTTTGGGTTTTTAGTATGGAGGTAGATAGGAGACAAGATGGAGGATCTAGGTCGTTGGCTCTGCCTTCTTCTTGCTCTTCATCTGCTCCATTTTCTGCAGTGTTGGTGGCACAAATTCATTGGACAGAAAAACCCACATTGCAGGTGGTGTGTGGACAGACAAAGAATTAGTTATTGGTAGTAGAATAAAAACAAAGTACGTTTTAGGTACGTTGTAAGAGTTAATTGGATATCACGTCTGTGTAAGAGCCCTTGAAACTGGACATCTTGTGACTTGCTGGTGCATTTCTCTAAAGTGTGCTAAGCCTGCTGTAGGCAATGAACTGATAAGAGAAACAATAAACAACCTGAAGAGCGAGAATTTAGCAAGTCCCGTTTGCCTCATTTTAATCCCGGCACAGAACTTCTCAGGGGTTTCCCTATCAGGGGGACCCCCAGGTGGGGAAGTTCCACAGGAGGAGATCCCGAGCTCTCCGTGTTCGTGGGCACCAAAGGGAATTCCCCAGACCACAGCCAACCCAGTGTGAAGAATTTTCTCATCAAAAATATTCTAAACAGAGCAGGTGATTTTAGGAAATTACAATTTTTTAAATTCTTTTAGTGAATGCTTCACTATTTCACAGCCACGGAACTGAGTGAGAAGGACACTGAGGATTTCTGGAGCACAAGACTTTCTGTGGGAGGCATCAGCACATGCAGAGCCAAAGGTTACCCCTGGCACCAATTTTGGGAGCATTTACTGTAAGAGCAGGAATCTGGTTCACTGCATGTGACGGGATAAATGAATCCCTAAGAGCAGCTAAGAAAAATCCTTTACATATATTTGTGCAAAACCCACTAGCATGAAAAAGCACTTAACCGATATAAGACAATATATAACAATACAGTAGTAGCAATAATAACAATAGCTGTAGTAGTAGTATATAATAATATATAAAAAGGTAAGAAATATATAGAGCTGTTAAAGAGCACCCAAAAGAGGCTACAAAGATGTTGAAGGGTCTGTGCAGGGCCACAAGTTGGACTGGATGATCCTTATGGGTCCCTTCCAACTCAGGATATTCCATTCCATGATTCCAGTCTTTTGTGCCAGGAGGGAACTCTACTCACTTCAAAAAGAGGGGTTTAACAGCTGAAGTTGGATCCAGAAACGATCCAAGATTATGGTGACAGTCCGCATCCCAGCATGGACACAGGAGTGCCTCCAGAAAACTGGGAACAAGGAAGGGGAAAAGCGCCTTGAGCCACCTTTCCGTGACCCCAGAGGTTGGAAACCCCGGGTTTGGGAAGGTTTCACACACCCCCCAGTGTNCAAGATGGAGGATCTGGGTCGTTGGCTCTGCCTTCTTCTTGCTCTTCATCTGCTCCATTTTCTGCAGTGTTGGTGGCACAAATTCATTGGACAGAAAAACCCACATTGCAGGTGGTGTGTGGACAGACAAAGAATTAGTTATTGGTAGTAGAATAAAAACAAAGTACGTTTTAGGTACGTTGTAAGAGTTAATTGGATATCACGTCTGTGTAAGAGCCCTTGAAACTGGACATCTTGTGACTTGCTGGTGCATTTCTCTAAAGTGTGCTAAGCCTGCTGTAGGCAATGAACTGATAAGAGAAACAATAAACAACCTGAAGAGCGAGAATTTAGCAAGTCCCGTTTGCCTCATTTTAATCCCGGCACAGAACTTCTCAGGGGTTTCCCTATCAGGGGGACCCCCAGGTGGGGAAGTTCCACAGGAGGAGATCCCGAGCTCTCCGTGTTCGTGGGCACCAAAGGGAATTCCCCAGACCACAGCCAACCCAGTGTGAAGAATTTTCTCATCAAAAATATTCTAAACAGAGCAGGTGATTTTAGGAAATTACAATTTTTTAAATTCTTTTAGTGAATGCTTCACTATTTCACAGCCACGGAACTGAGTGAGAAGGACACTGAGGATTTCTGGAGCACAAGACTTTCTGTGGGAGGCATCAGCACATGCAGAGCCAAAGGTTACCCCTGGCACCAATTTTGGGAGCATTTACTGTAAGAGCAGGAATCTGGTTCACTGCATGTGACGGGATAAATGAATCCCTAAGAGCAGCTAAGAAAAATCCTTTACATATATTTGTGCAAAACCCACTAGCATGAAAAAGCACTTAACCGATATAAGACAATATATAACAATACAGTAGTAGCAATAATAACAATAGCTGTAGTAGTAGTATATAATAATATATAAAAAGGTAAGAAATATATAGAGCTGTTAAAGAGCACCCAAAAGAGGCTACAAAGATGTTGAAGGGTCTGTGCAGGGCCACAAGTTGGACTGGATGATCCTTATGGGTCCCTTCCAACTCAGCATATTCCATTCCATGATTCCAGTCTTTTGTGCCAGGAGGGAACTCTACTCACTTCAAAAAGAGGGGTTTAACAGCTGAAGTTGGATCCAGAAACGATCCAAGATTATGGTGACAGTCCGCATCCCAGCATGGACACAGGAGTGCCTCCAGAAAACTGGGAACAAGGAAGGGGAAAAGCGCCTTGAGCCACCTTTCCGTGACCCCAGAGGTTGGAAACCCCGGGTTTGGGAAGGTTTCACACACCCCCCAGTGTTTACAGGGAGATGGGAATGCTGCTGGATCCTTGGGAAGGTGTCCTGCTCATCAAAGAGGTGACCTTTGGAGGTCCCTTCCAGCCCAGGCCACTCCAGGATTCCTCCCTGCATTCCAAGGATTCTGCCTCATGCCAGAAGCACCCATGAGAAGCCCTCACAGTGGAAGGATCAACGTTACCCTATCCAGGATAATTTCCACGAGGAAGTGAATCCACCTGCATCTCCTCACACATCTCCGTGCACTTCAAAAGCCCAAATTTTTTGTGGGTATTCACAACCTCCAAATCCCACTTTCTCCCCCCACAAAATCCCAATCCAGCAAACCCACGACGAGCCCTGGAGGAGATCCCTGAGGTGGCTCAGACTCCATACCTGCTGCTATCCCAGAGAAAACTCTGCTCTTCCCAGATTTCCTGCACCAACCCACCAGGAGCTGCTCTTTGCTACCCTGGAACCTCCTCCAGGAGCTCTGGGTGGATCCTGCCGCTGTCCTGGCTCCAAGACGAAGATCACAAGGATGATTCTTTCACCTTTAGAGCCTGGTGGTATCCAGAAGCCCCAGAGTGGAGCTTCCACTTGGAAAGCAGTGATTGCCCAGCTCTGGAATGCTGCAGGAGCCTCAGCAGAGCCTTCCCAGAGCTCTGCAATCCCGGACTCCCAGCTAGAAAATCTCTGCTGCAGGGAAAAACTGGGATATGGAGAAGGAGATCCAAGGAATTTCTCCATCTATAACCATCACAGCTCCATAAAGTTGTTTAAAGGAGGGAACTGAGCTTGTTTTCCTTGTGGAAATCCTATGTTTATTTTTAGTTCTGCCTCGGAGTATAAATAACTCCGGAATGAAGTGCACGGTGCTTAATTCCCTTCATTGTGCCCTTAATTGCTTCCTTGTTTGCTTTCCACTTTCCACTCTGCTCCAGCCTCATATTCCAGCATCAGCTCCTCCCTTCCACATTTGTTTATTGTGTCTGCATTTACAGAAATCGAAAGGTCAGGAGAAAATCTGAATTTTTAATGGAATTTCCTAATGTCACCATGGCTTTACCCTTCCTGCCCGCCCTTGGCATGGATCCCCTCCCACCCAGACACCACCAGCCTGAATCCCAGAGCCATTCCAGCTCCCCTGAAACACTCTCCCTGTCCTCTTCCCCATTTGTGTTGGAGCCCTGAGCTCACATCCCTCAGGAGAACGTTCCCCATTCCTCTGGATGCTGTCAAAGGAACTGGTGCTGTGCTCATCGTGGTTTTGTGGGGCCACCCTTGGATGAGGAAGGAGCTGTCAGCTCTTCTAGCACCATCTCCTGATGGTTCCCAGCAGGAACAGTGGGATTTGCTCCAAGGATGCCCCCATGGAGCACATCAACCCTTGGGAGACTCCCAGGGCAGGAGTGTTCAGGCAGGGCCGTGCTGGGCCCTGAGCAGGGATGTGCTCCAGGAGGTCTGGAATGCTGGAGGTGTCCCACCAGATCTGCTTCCCAACTCCCAGCAGGGCATAATCCTCATCCTGGAATGGCCCATCCTGATTCCATCCCATCCCAACATCCTCTGAATGCCTCCCTTGGACACATGGAGGACTTTGCTTCCAAAAGGAGCAGGAGGAAGCTCCAATCCAACACATCCCCGGACCCTGAGCCACGGGGAGGGATTTTCCTTGTGCTCCACTGTGCTTGCTGCACAGCAGGGACATGGCTGGGAAGCTGGGGTCAGGAGCATTTTTCCAAGGTGAGTCCACGGGGGAAGGAGCTCGAGGCTCCTCACTGGAAGTGCAGGGATGAACACCCACTTCTCCTGAGCAAACACTGGGGCAGGATGAGGTTTGTGCATGGAGCAGGGATGAAGCAATTCTCCAGCCTGGAGATTCCAGGGAAACCTTGAAGCCCCTTCCAGTGCCTCTCTCCAAGAGAGGTGCAGAGGGTGATGAGAACATGGAGTGCCAGGACAAGGGGAAATGGCTTCCCAGTGCCAGAGGGCAGTGTGAGACGGGATACTGGGATGGAATTGTTCCCTGGGCAGGAAGAGAAGAAGCTGTGGCTGCCCCATCCCTGGAAGTGTCCAGCCTGGAGCACCCTGGGATAGTGGAGGGTGTCCCTGCCCATGGATAGAACTGGATGATCTTTAAGGTCCCTTCCAACCCAAAGCATTCCATGATTATTGCCATCAGTCCTGTTGCAGGGGTGAATCAAGCCATGTTTTCCAGGTGGATCATGTCCAAGGTTCTCCTGCCCTGCCACCACTGCCAGCCCCCAACCAGCACTGGATTTTATTTAATTTTGTTTTGAAACTCCTCCCCAGACCTTAAAGCTGCCCAGAGTTTCCAATAAACCTCTGCCCATTGGGATTCCCACCCTCAGTCTGGTTCTTCCTTGCGCTCCTCAAAAAGATAGGGCTGAGTTTCTGGGAAGCTTAGAATTCCTTCCTCAACCTCAGGAGAGGTAAGGAGAAAAATATGCAGGGACATGAAGCAAATTCCTGCCTAATTCCTTGGGAGACCAAATCAATGGGAGACTTCTCCTCTCTGTTTATTTTTTTTTCCAGCAGAAGTCCCAGTCTGTCCTTCCCCTCTTCCAAAAATCCACACCCAGGAGCTGTGACATCAGAGGATATTTTAGGAAGGCAGCTTTGTCCCCAGCCCAGCTCTGGTGTGGCTCCCTTTCCCTCACACAACCCCACGGTTCTGCTGCCGAGCAAAGGCACCGCTGGCTCCTGGAAGCCAAAGCTGGAGGTGAAATGGGCATTTAAAAAAGCAGGAATTGTCTTTTCCATCCGAAGGAATAATATGCTTGGCTTGTCCCGGTGTTGACACAAGGGTGACTCACAGGCCCAACAATGTGGGACTGTTTGGAGGCTCAGGGCAGGCATCTGGAACTGGCCCCGTGTCCCTTGGCAGGGGCTGAGCTCAGCTCAAAAATGCACTTTTATCCCTGTAACATGCCCGGGGTGCAGCCCTACCTGCAGCTCCCATTCCCAGACTCCTTCCCAAGGCTGTTCCCTGCATCCACTGGCTCCTGGCTCTAGGTGTGGCTGGAAAATCCCCTTTGCAAACCCCACCTGTGCCCACCTTCCATGTCTGTGAGGTTTGTCTCGGCGTGTTTTTACTTCAGCCAGGTTTGCTCCAGCCCCAAAATCCGTGGATGGTCATGGATTCACTGCAAAGCCTGCAGCAGGCAGGAGTTCACAACCCTCTCAGTCCCCATTTGACACCATCCCTTGCAACAGCTCTGGGAGCACATCCCAAAATATCTTCCCACCTGCGCCTGGGAGCTGAACAAAGCTGCTCTCCAGAAAGATTTTCAAGGAGATCGCCAAGAAAACCAACCAACAGTGAGTGGTGTTCCTGTTGTGAGTGATCCCAAAGGGCTGAGCCTGTGGGGAGAGGGATCCCAAAGGGCTCAGATCCCAAAAAGCTAACCCTGTGGGGACAGAGATCCCAAAGGGCTGATCCCAAAGGGCTGATCCTGTGGGGAGAGGGATCCCAAAGGGCTCAGATCCCAAAAAGCTAACCCTGTGGGGACAGAGATCCCAAAGGGCTGATCCCAAAGGGCTGATCCTGTGGGGAGAGGGATCCCAAAGGGCTGATCCTAAAGGGCTGAGCCTGTAGGGACAGAGATCCCAAAGAGTTGATCCCAAAGGGTTGAGCTTGTGAGGACAGTGATCCCAAAGGGCTGATTCTGTGGGGAGAGGGATCCCAGAGAGCTGATNNGAGAGGGATCCCAGAGAGCTGATCCTGGGGGGAGTGGGATCTCAAAGAGTTGATCCCAAAGGGCTGATCCTGTGGGGAGAGGGATCCCAAAGGGCTCAGATCCCAAAAAGCTAACCCTGTGGGGACAGAGATCCCAAAGGGCTGATCCCAAAGGGCTGATCCTGTGGGGAGAGGGAGGATGAGGAGGAGCAGCTGCTGTGCCAGGTGTCCCACAGCGCCCTGCCAGAGGAACGTGCTCCAGATCCCTCATCCTCCTGCTCCTCCAGCCTGGAGCCCGTCCACGCTGCCCAGTCCTCAGCACAGACCTCCCACATGCACACGTGGCTGTCCCAGCCCTGCTGCACCTCGCCCAGCCCCAAATCCCAAATCCCAAATCCCACATCCCAGCTGTCCTGGAGCCCCGGGCGTGCTCCCTGTGTGTCACCCTGACATTGGAAGTCTCATCTCCTCCTCGGAAACCTCAGCCTTGGCTTGTGGCACCCCCCAGACAGGGAACAGCTGGAAAAAGCTTCAGCCCAGACAGCGAGCCTTTTCCCGGGATTTTAAAAGGTCAGGAACCAAATCCATCTTATTGCACAGCACGTGGAATTCCAGCCCTTCCCACTGCTGGCATTTCCAGGGCTTGGGAGCAGGATGCTGCTCCTGAAGGATGCTCCAGGCCTTCTGGAGGATGTTCACCTCTGGAGGATGAGGATCCCACCCCCAAGGTTCCCCAAGTTCAGCTCCGAGTGTGGAAGGCTTTTCCCTTTCCCAGCTTGGCTCCGTTCCCTGCTGGCTGCGTGCCTGTAGCTGGCAGCTCCTGCATCCCAGCAGATCCATAAATAATTCAACAGCTTGCTAAAAAACCAGGGATCCATCATGTTTATGGTTCTGAAACATGCACAGAACCGGGGCAGAGACCTGGAGCACCAGGAGTGAGGCACAAGTCAGGGAATATCACCAGGGAAAGCACTGGAGACCCCAGCTACGACAGGGCCGAAGGAAAGGGAAAAACCTCAGACTTTGAGTTAATTCTTCAACAAAAGAAAAAAAAAACCCACGAGTTTCCTAATTCCAGACTGGGCCCTGAGCAGCTCTGTGAGGAATTCCAGCTCCAGTCAAAGCCGTTTTCCACACTTCCAGTAGCATATCCTTTAAAATTCACAGAGAGAGGAGCACGCTCGTCCTTGGCTGTCCGGGCCTATCCATCCCCAGCTCCAGGAGCAGAGAATGCCACAGAGACAAATTCCATCCTCCCTGCAGCTACTGCTGCTCTGCTGAAAGGCAAAACCAGCCCTCACTGAGGCTCTGTGGGAAGTTTGGGAGCCCTCTTCCCACATTTCTGTTATTTCAGTAACCGACCTGGAATCGGAACTCCACGTCCTGGGCTCTGCAGATATCGATGGCAGATTAAAAGACCATTTTTTCTGTAGAGATCTCCAAATCTTTCTGGTGGGGGGAGAGCTGACAACTGCCTGGGCTCCAGCCCACGCTGCTGACTGCTCTTTTCCTTGCACTTTTCCTTTCCTTGGCTCTTGCGCTCAGTGCAGTGAAAAAAGTCTTTTTTTTTTTTAAATGTGTGTGCACAAAAAGATAATAAAAAAATCAGGGTCTTGCACTAGCAGGAGGAGCACATCAGCATTCCAGACCCAGCTCCAGGGATTTGGGGCACTCCAGACCCAGCTCCAGGGATCTGAGGTATTCCAGATCCAGCTCCAGGGATCTGGGGTATTCCAGATCCAGCTCCAGGGATCTGGGGTATTCCAGATCCAGCTCCAGGGATCTGGGGTATTCCAGATCCAGCTCCAGGGATCTGGGGCACTCCCGACCCAGCTCCAGGGATTTGGGGCACTCCAGACCCAGCTCCAGGGATCTGGGGTATTCCAGATCCAGCTCCAGGGATTTAGGGCACTCCAGATCCAGCTCCAGGGATCTGGGGCACTCCAGACCCAGCTCCAGGGCAGCTCCTCTTGGCAGAAGTGGAGAGCCAGTGCCAGGTAACTCATCCCAAGGGAATGAAGGCCAAAAGGGAAAGAATGGAGAAGTCACAGCCTGGCTGACTGATTTGAGGATGGAGATGGAAAATCCATCTCCTCATCTCTCCACACTCCCCAGGTCAAGCACAGCCCTCCAGGGCTTCCCTGAAAACCACCAGGGGCTTTGCTCTCCCTGAGGAGGTGACAATGAAAGGTGACCCGCCACGCTCACAGGGAGGTGGGAAGGGAGGGATTACAGGCTGGGAGGGCGGGATAAATGCAGGAACAGGATTTAAGTGTTGCCACACACAGCAATTTCCTCCTTCCCACCTCCCCTCAGCTCCAGCTCCAGCTCCCACTTCAGGATATGGACACAATTCCCACTCACCTGCTCAAGGAAAACATGGAGCTGAGGGTGCTCCACTCAAATCAAACAAACTAAAACAAACTAAACCAAAACGGGGAGGTGACTGCCTGATCCTGCCTGGAATACAAACGACTTGCCAGAGACCAGCAAGAGAGTTGGATTTCCTAAAAACACTCCCAGCCATCCCAGGAAGGGTAATTCCCATTCGTCAACTTGAGTTTTTCCTGGCAGCACCTTCCAATCTCTTGGCACTGCTTCCAAGCTCCAGCAAACAGCTGTTGATGTTTGGAAATGGAGCTGCTGCACGCCAGTCAGGTGTGGGAGCTGATCAAAGCCCTGACAGATGGCAGGGCTGCGCTTGGATGACAAATGACGATTTAATTAATTCTTTTAAATGATCCCTCTTCCCAGAAGGAAAAGGGAACAGATTTCTCTGTTGCATTTCATTCTCGCCAGAAGAAAATCCAAGTTTTCCCTGGGGCAAACTCCCTTTTCTTGTAGCTCCTTGATGTCACCTGCTTGTGCCATCACCAAACTGCTCCGGGAATGAAAGGGATCCTGACAAATGTCATGGAAGCAGTAGCACCAAGCTGGAATTCTGTTAGAAACACCTCTTTTCCCTGAGCATTCCCACAAATGTTTCCCATTAACCTCGGGACAAGATGTCACCTCCAGAGCCAAGCTTGTGCTGCCTCAGCTCCCGGGGAGAACTCCCCTCTCCTCCCGCCCCGTGCTGGCTGCTCTGCTGAACCCACCCGCAGCAGGATGAGCAGGAAAAGCCTGGATCAGGTGTCCAGATGGGAGTCCAGCCCTGGCAGAGCCCAGCACCAGCTGCTTTATAGGATCAGTGGCCTGGAGCTCCCAAATCCATCAGGATTTCGGGCTCCGAGTTCCCCTCCTGGCAGTGCTTAGGGTACAAACCACGGGATCCACGTCAGGTGTGGATCACGGAATAATCTGAGTTGGAAAGGAAACTTCCAGGCCCTGAAATAAGCAGGGACATCTTCACTCAGAGCCTCGTCCAACTGTTTGCAGGGATGAGCATTCCTGGGATGTCTGGAGGTGCTACGTGGACTGGCCGGGATGCAGCGCTCCCGCACATCCTGCCCCCAACACCGCCCAGGATTAGGGACACAGGGTGGGACAACCCCTTCCCCTCACGGATTTCTCTTCCCCTCCTCCTCTTCCCAAGCCAGCCGTGGCGGGGGAGGAGGGAGTTGTGCAAATCCCAGGGCCCCAGGGAAGCCTCTGGATTCCCTGGCAGCAGCCAAAGGCTCCGGTCAAGCTGCTCCGCACGCAAAGCTGCCGGGACAGCCCCGGCTGGAGTCAGCAGGATTCCCCTCCTCGGAATTTAGGGCAAAAAACCCCGGGAGAACTCGAAACAAGCGGCCAACTGGTAACACCCAGGAACTCAGGGGCTCCACGAGCTCTCAGATATTCCAGGAGTACAAAAGAGTTCCTGAGCTACGGACAAAAAACCCCAAGCAGGGAGTTTGGGAGAGCAGGGTGGGCGCTGTTGGTTTCCCATCTCCCGGTTTTTCCTCCAGGAATGGAAGGAGGATCCGCTCACCCTCCTGCTCCAAGGATGCTTTGGAATGAGTGCCAAGGCAGCAGAGGAGCTGAGGAGCTCTGGGGGCAGAGCTGTCCCCACCAGCTGTGCTGCCACGGTCACAGTTTGGTGACACAGACTCATCGGCTGAGTGACGATTCCAACAGGAGGCACCGTAAATTTCCCACAGGTTTTTTTTTTCTGATCTGTGCCATGGAAATGTTATCTTGTTGGAAAAATGAGGTCAAAAATCAAATCCTGAGCCCAGGTCTGGGGTCCTGAGCATGAGAAGGACCAGGACCTGTTGGAACAGACCCAGAGGAGAGCACAGAGATGCTCAGCAGGGAGAAGGGAAAGCTCCTGGGAGAGCTTGGAACCCCTTCCAGTGCTTAAGGAGGAATTGGAAAGTAGAGGGGAAAGTGACCTTTTGCACAGGCAGGTAGTGACAGACAAGAGGGAATGGCTTCCAAGTCCATAAAGCAGGATTATTTGGGATTTTGGGATGAGACTCAGAACATGTCATCACACAGTGCTTCAGGGAGGGCAGGGGGCCACAGGGCATTTTTCCAAGTGGTTCTGCTGTTGGGATGGGAAGCAATCAGGAATCCCCCCAGATTTGCAGGAATGCTCAGACTGCTCCTAAGACTTCTCTCACACACGCAACAGAGATGCTTCAAACCAAACATTTGCCTCTGAAGAAGGCAGAGGGAGAATATGAATTATTAATTAAAGGACAATATTAATTATTGATTAACAGGATGATGCCACATTCTGCTTTTGTTCCAGCAAAACCAAAATCCAGCAATTGATTTACTTCTCTTTCCTCTCTTTGGAAGCACAAATAACACACCTTGGAAAAAGCAAGCCCTGGTGTTCCCACTTCTTTCTAAAGGGCCAGAAGCAGCTGAATTTGGGGATGTGCACCTGGATGTGTTCCTGGCACATTCCCTGTGTCCTCCAGCTGGGGCTCTCCAGCAGCACCTCCCTCTCCCAGTCCTCACTGCCTCGTCCCACGTATTTCAAATTCCTTTAAAGGTCTTTCACTACGGAGCCAGTTTTCCAAGATGCTGGGAATCTCCATCAGCACCAAGGCAGGAAGAGCCACAAATGCATCACGCCCCAAAAACCCACACCAGACTCGCTCCAAGAGCATTCCTGCAGCGTGAGCACGGATTATCCTCTGAATTAACAGCACAGAGCGTGGTGAGAAACACAAGGAAGGGAAAAAACCTGACCTGTAGTGACCAGGGCCACCCCATGAAGTCACAGCAGGCTCAGGAGCACATCCCATGTCCCTTTGCTGAGTGATTCCTTGTTTTCCTCACCAAGCTGAGGAAAAGGTGGAGCTGCAGCACCGCCTCGTTCGTGCTCCTGCTCAGCTGCAGCTGGGTCTTGCTCTGAGGCAAAGCTGCTGGGATTTGATTGATTTACAGGATGATGGACATGGCTCAGAATCCCTGCACTGAGAGCTCTGAGGAGTTTGATTAAAGGTGAACATAAATCAATCCCCCCAGGATCCTCCCTCTGTTCCTGCATGCCACCTCCAGCTGTCCTTTGTCCCAAATGCTTCCAGAGCTGGGGCTAGCCCACTTTATAAACAGCTCCTGCCTGGAGCTGCTGCTGGGGCTCAACCCCAAATCTATTCCCACATGCACAACCCCATATTTGTAGGAAATTCAGTCTGACTCATCCCCCAAAGCAACCAAAACACTGAGGAAAAAAGTCACTGATACATCCAGTCCTTGTTTCCTTTCCCTAGGGATAAAGGTGGGGAGGCCCTGGCACAGATTCCCAGGGAAGCTGTGCCTGCCCCATCCCTGGATGGGGTTTGGAGCAACCTGGGACAGTGGAACTGCATGATTTTTCAGATCCCCTCCCACCCAAACCATTTCATGTTTCTGGGATCTCAGCTTTTGGCTCCAGGGGTGGAGGGCACTGCTGAGGGGAAGGAAAAGCCCCCTCAGAGGTTTCACTGCTGAAATGTCTGTTCATGCTTTACCATCCACAATGGCTCCATTTTTAATAACCTTGTCATCTCACCTATGTAAAATATGTGTTCAAATTAAACCCCACAGATTTGGGGTCTGTTGCTGTAGGTTTAAACAAACATCCCTGTGATTCAGTCCTACAGAAAATGCTCAAATGGTTCACATTATTCAGCCAACCCATTTTTTATTAAAAAAGAGAGAACATGCAGAATAACACAATTCATGCTCAGCAGCTGTGATTATGCCATGAATTTTCCTCACTCACAAGAGATGACACCAAAAATTCCACGCCTCTCCCAACAAATCCAAGCTGCAGCAACAGAAACGACTTGGACACAAGATCTAAGCTCTGCTGCAGGTATTTCACCTGCACAGGGTGTCTGGACATCTGCCAGGTTGTTCCCAAGAAATATAAGCAACCCCAAGCCCCAAAATAAGTTTGTGTTAGCTGGGAGAAAATTAAATCCTACAAAAATAACCCCACAACTGGATTGGGATCTGAAGCAGGTGGAGATTTGTTGTGAGGGTGGTAAAACACTGGCACAGGGTGCCCAGAGGAGCTGTGGCTGCCTCATCCCTGCAAGTTTTCCAGGCCAGGTTGGAGTAACCCCAGCTAGTGGAAGGTGTCCCCACAGCAGGGCAGGAATGAGATGATTTTTGAAGTTCCTTCCAACCTAAACCATTCCATGATCCTACAATTTTAGGGATGTGCTGGAAGGCCCAGCTCCTCTCCCCATCCTCCCTGATGTTCTTCTTGGCTGCACAGGAAGAAGAAGTACCTGTGAGAGCACCTTGTCCCACTGCCACAGGCATTCACCTGTGCAACCTGGGCTCAGCTGCCTCCCCATCCCAAAACAGCTCAGCAGGGATGGTGATCCAGGGATTATGAGGATCCAGGGATGCGATTATGGCAGTGTTACAAGTGGGAAGTTTATAGGATTAAACACCTTTTAATGCCATACACACCCACAGGGGCAGGAGCCTTTCCAAGGGAAAACATCTCCCACCTCCTCAGCCACAACAGAGGGGACAGCCCCTCTCCTCCTGTTGATGCTTTAAGCTTTAGCTTTTCTATTTTTCAGATTCTGTGCTGGTTTAGGATGCAGTTCTGGGCTTCATATGAAGGGTTGCTGAGATCTCTTCACAGAGCAGGGAGACATAACAATTCCTTTCCAGCTTGGCACCAAGGACAAATTTTAGGCCCAAGAGTGGAAACAACAGTGAAGGAAGAGAGGGAACAAGGAGGATGGAGCTTCACCACCTGGAGCTGGAATTGGACAATTCACTCCAATCTGCTGATGGACCAAAACCTATCAAAGTGTGAGGCCTCGTGCCCGGGATCCATTTTGTGCCCATTTGTGGGTTTGACTTGGGTGCAGCCCCAAGGGGTTCCTGCACTGCCCAAGCTGGATCCTTGCAATAAATACATTCTTTTATCCTTTTATGCTACCTAGACTCTGTTTCCAGGCCAGCCTTTCGAGGCATCACTGCCAGGCCTGACATGGATTAAGCTACAGAAGGGAATTCTTGTCCCTACAATGATTAAATCTGGGTGAACCCACAAAAACAAGCCCCGTCCATCACCTCCTTCCCAGAGCAGCAAGTCAAGTCTTGCTCCCATAAATGTGACTGAATTCCACAGAACTCCAGCCTTGCAGGCCTGGGCTGGGGGAGAGGGGAGGTTCTGCCAGAGGGATGATTGATTTCCAGGGGCGGCAGGAATGTGATGCTAAAGAGAAGTCAGATACATTTACCCAAGTTCTCCTGCTCAGTAGGGAACTGCAGCACACGGGGCACACTGAGTTACTCAAGGCCTCCTCAAGGGTAAGGTGACAGTAAATTCCGACCTGCCCTGATCCCCCCACCACGTGGCACAGGAACTGTGGCAATCACACCCCCAAAAAGCGGAGAGAGGAGAAAAAAACTCCCACAGAAATACCTCACGGAGGATGGGAACCTACCCCGGGCCCTGGCTTTGTGCTGGGAAACATCTGTGAGCACACAGAGCCAGGCTTCAACACCTGCCTGGATATCCACACAATCCCCTGGATCCTCAGGCTGGAAAAGCTGCCTGGGCAGCACAGATAACACCAAGAGGGCAGTGCCAAGCCATGCCCAAGCCGTGGATGCCCAGGGATCGCCATTCCCACTATTCCCAGTGACACCGCCCACAGCCTGCTCTGTACTCCTGGCTTTGTGCTGCCTTCATCTCGCTGCTCCTTGGCCAGCTCTCCAGGACAGCTCAGATCCCTCCCTGAGGATGGAGCTGGGGAGGTTCCAGAGCTGAACACGACACCAGGACTCCCACACGTTCCCCAGGGCTGCTCCAGCCCTGCCCTTCCATGTGCTGCTTCCACGGCTCTCAGGTTTCTAGGAACTGGAACCAGGTGCTTGGAAGCTCAGGATGCAGCTACAGCAGCTCGTGTGGCCTTTGGCCTGCCAGGGCTGAGCAGGACAGGACAAACTGAGCTGGGGTCATTTCACACAAGCCCACGAGCTTCCCACCCTGGCCGAGCCTCGGGGATGCAGCTGTGGGGAGCAGGGCTGGGATTAACATCCCTTCCCTGCTCTGCAGGGAGGCACAGGGGTGGCATGGCTCAGGAAACCTGTCACCCAAGAATGTAACCAACCCAGAGCCCAAAAATAAGCTTGGTTTAGGTGGTGGGAAGAGACAATCCCACAAAAATAATCCCACAAACGGATTAGGATCTGAAGCAGGCGAGGGTTTACAAGGAGGGTGGTGAGGCCCTGGCACAGAGGAGCTGTGGCTGCCCCTGGATCCCTGGAAGTGTTCCAGGTTGGAGTAACCTGGGAGGGTGGAAGATGTCCCTTGGCAGGGGGTGGAATGAGAGGAGCTTTGAGTTTCCTTCCATGATTCCATGATCCTATGATACTTCCAGACCAAGATGAGGAACACACATCCACACTTTTTCCGCCCCCCCCCCAAATTAATATTCCCCAAATTCATTTAAAGTAATCCCAGGAATCACAGCACTCCAGGAACCATCTCTCTCTGAAAGGAAACCATTATTCCTCATTTTTTCCCCACTGGCCCCAGCAGCAGGTTGCTGTTAACTTGTTCTGAGCCTAAAAATAGTTCTCCTTAAAGGAAATCCAAACCCTGCACTCTTCTCTTTCCCTCACTCCCTAATTAATGGTTTCCAGGTCAGCCTGGCTCTCCAGGAACATCTGTTTGTTTTCACTCCATCCAAGGAAAGGCAAAGCTGACCTGAAAGGGGAATGTGAAAAAGGGTTTGATGTCTGCAGAGCCTCCCTGCCACAGACATCCGGATACTGGGGCCTTGGAGTGGGAAGGAGCATCCTCAGAGGCACATTCCCCACTGCAGGGCTGCAGTGTGTGTGTCCCCAGTTCCCAGAGGGATCTCCAGCTCCACAGGAACAGGGGAATCACCCACAGATGCTTCTGGGAGCATTTTTGCAAAAATACAGAAATAAATGCAATTAAGTGAGTTGGATGCTCAGGGATCATCCAAATCCAGCTCCTGGCCCTGCACAGACACCTGAACCAACCTCGCCCTGTGCATCCCTGAGAGTGTTTTCCAAACGCTCCTGGAGCTGTGACCATTCCCTGGGGAGCCTGTTCCACCCTCTGGGGAAGAACCTTTTCCTAAAATCTAACCTAACCCTCCCCTGATTCAGCCTCCTGCCCTTAAAGCCACCTGTAACTCTTTGCTAGCTTTGTCACATGGGGGAGTTGCCCTCAGGAATAATTCGAACATTTATTTTCTACATGTGGGGGAGACTTGAGCAAAGCCAGGAGTGGTTTTGTCTTTCAGTTTAGGTGAGGTTTGCACGTTTCCAATCCATCTGATGGCAGGACAGGGAATATTTATCTTGCTTTGCATGGGTTTGAGAAGAGGCAGGAGGCCGGGAAACTCCAAATTTGTCACACAGGAACCCCCCCCATGCCACATTCCCCAGCTTCCCTCGGCTCCCCAGCTCCATAAAACAACAGCTAAAGCTTGGAGATGCAACTGCAGCAGGAATTTGGGAGATCCACAGAAAAATCAGCCCCGAGGATAACAGATGTGTCATTAATAAAGACGGAAAGTCATGGACAAGCTGCTTCCGACAGCAAAGTTGGAGAAGCAAGGAAGAGGCAACATGAGGGATGAGCAGGAGGAAGATGGAAGAGAGACATCTCCCAACAGGGAGTCTCTAAATGAAGAGAGATGGGCAGTAAAATGAAAAGCAGCAGGGGAAGAGCTGGAAGATGGAGGAGATGGGAGTGTCCTGGTTTTCCATACATCCAGGAACAGAACCTGGCCCCAGGATCTCTCCTGGAATCTGTCAGCACCTCCAACAGAGCCATCACTCGTCAGCACAGCCCTGCTGGAGCTCCCAGGCTGTGACACCACGAGCTCAGCTCCAGCTCCCGCCCAGCCAGGGATGAGATTCCAGCGTTCCAAGAGGCAGCACTGCCTGGATGGGGAGGTGCTGACAGGAGTGAGGCAATCCTTCCATCCCTGCTCCTCGTCAGAGCGCTGATCCCCCCCAGGAACGCCGGGGCTGTGGGTGACAGCAGCTGCAGGCACCCTCGCTGGCTGCTGCAGGGCCATCAGCTGGGATTGCTGCCAGCCAGGCACTGGGGGATGGATGGAAGGGGCAGGGGATGGCAGAGCTGAGTGTCCCACTGCGTCCTGCACTGCACGTTCCAGGCTCTGTCAGCACTGGGACACGGCCAGCGCTGTGCTCCAGACCAAATCACCCCGGGAAAGGTTCCCGTGGAGCAGCCTGCTCTGTGGAAGGTGTCCCTGCCCGTGGAACAAGATTTGAGATCCCTCCCAATCCAACCCATCCTGTGATTCTATTCCCTAACTCTTCCAATTCCACAACTCTGATCAATTCCAGATCAGCATCAGGGAGCAGGAATATCCAACCCCTCTGCCCAAACCCCAGGGACACCTTGTGGGAAAAGAGGTGAGTTTTATGGATGCATTCCCAGAGCTCAAAGCACTGCCCTGAAGTGCAACACCCTGACCTTTAACTCAAGTTTAATTGAGTTAATTACCCAGTTAACTGAGAATCTGCCCTCCTGGCACTCACAAGAGTTGAACTCAAGGACCAAGTGACCATGGACGAGGACAGGGACTTGTCTGGGAGCAGGCACAGGGAATGAGGATCTGGGAAGGGCCACTTCCCGAGATCAAAGCATTAATTAAGCCCCAGTTCATCCTCCTAATGAGAAAGCTGCAAAAGCACCCGGGATTTGAGATTGGCTCTGCACTCCCAACCAGGCCAATCCCACAATGAGATTCCCTGGCTCATTCCAGGGGTGAGGGAAGGTTATGTTTGCACTCCAAGTGAAAAGCTCCGGATTTATTTTTCTGCTCAGCAGAAGAAAACCCCAAATAATCCTTTAAGTTCAGGTCAACCCCAAAGCATGACCAATCCCTTCGTTTTGGTTTGGTGCTCCTGACCATTCTTGCCTTTTACAGGAAGGTTTGGAGGCTGTAAGATATCACTGGGAAATGGAAGAATGGGAATATTGAGCTCTGAAAACATAGGAACAAAACTGAGCTGCCCTTTACAAAAAGATGAGCTCCCAGTGCCAACTCAGTACAGAGCTGCAGTCAACCCCAAAACTGCATTTCTTGGCAAATAAACTCCTCATGCTGGAAAAAGTTGCCCAAATCTGCACAGATTCCAAAAAAAAAAAGCTCCAGGATTTGAGCTCAGCTCAAATCTCCATCACCACATCCAGGTTTGGATCCTCTCCGAACGTTCCCAGGCCGTGGCATGGAAACATTTTAAGAAGGACTTTGATAAAAGCTATTTAATGGTGTTTAGCTTTGTACTTAAGAGGAAAATAGAGAAATAATGTGATCTTTTACCTTTATTCAGGAAAAAAAAAAGGTGTAGGAAATGGGAATTTTGCCCTACCGTCTGCTTAAACTGGCTAAATGATCCCTGGAAGCATCCCTAAAAATGCATGGCCCCACTACCTGGCTGTCCATCTGCCTGCATTGTCCTCCCTTTGCCAGCCCATTTTGTGGGTTTTCCCAGTGGAAAGAACTGGGGAATTTTTCCAGTGGTGGCTTGACCCAAAAAGCCCCAAGAGATGCCAAAGGCAGACCCAGAGTCCCGCTCGGGTTTGGTTTGTTCTGGGTGTTTTTCAAAGCGCTGACAGCAAAATCTTTTCATCTGCTGGGAAAGCAGCACATGGGCTCCCATAAAACAGCAAAGCCGTGACCCTGGGAATTCAAGTGCTCCAAACTCTGCTCCCTGCAAGCCAAGGCTTTTCCTCTGTTCCCAGAACTGCTGCTGCTCCAGGAGAGTCAGAGAAGAGGTGAAGCAGCACCCAAAATTCCCCTATTAAACAGCAAAATTAACACAAGACACCACACCTGGGAAAGATCTGCTTCTAAGGCAAGGGAGATCTCAAGAGGTTGCACATTCCATGAGGAATAATATCCAAAAATTAAATCCAGCACAACTCCTGCCACCCAAGGATGGGCTTGACCTGCACACATCAAGTTTTTATCATGAAAATATTGCCCAGAAGAAACACATCAAATAAAATACTTGCCCCAAACCTCTAAAATTTGAAAAACTAATGATCAAACAGGAACAGGAAAAGGTTATAGCTGAGGATTAGATCTTCTGAATGTCAAGGAAATGAAATATTCCTGTTCTGGGTGGGAAAACCTGCCCAGGGAAACTTAAACACCCACGTAGCTCAGGGCTGAGGCAGCAAGAACCACTCTCAGTTGGAAGCGCCACAGAAACGTTCCACTTAACCTGGGTCAGTCTGGGCATTTTGCACATCCCTGTGAAGAGAGGACTGAGAGATGGCAGAAGATTCCCACTCCAGCAGGAACTGGAGGGAAAAGTTTTCTCAGGAGTTTCATGCTGCTGTTTCCTTTATAAAATCCCCCCACACTGCTCTGCTCCCTGCTTCCTCCTCCCTCAAAACTTCCTTACTCTTCATCAGCTTTGCCAAGGAACCAAGGGGCTGAGGCTGGAATAAAACCAGCCCAGATTTGACACCACATTCCCAGCAATGTCCTGGGTGAGCAGGGCTGATCCAGCCCCAGCTCCTCCTGGCAGCGATGACCTCCCGAACCCGGCCAGCACGAGATGGGAGTTCACTCCCTCTTCAAAACAAACCAAACCCAAAACTCTCTAAGGTTTGAATCTGTCAGCTTCCAGCTGAGCCCACGCTGAGGAAATCCATCAGATTTCCATGAACTGCTCAGTTCTCACCACGGAGAGCAGGGAAGAGGGGCCGGGGGTGCTCTGAGCGCTGGCTCCGGGCCCTGCTGAGCTGAGCTGGATCCCCTCAGGAAAAATCCCCTTTTCCTGAAACCTGTGGGTGGTTCAGAGACAGAGTTTGATTGGGCTCAGGGACAAGAGGGTGCAGCTGGGAAGTTTGCATCCGGATCTCAGCTTGCAAAGAGCTCAGATCCAGGGGGTTGGGTCAGATCCATGTCGAGGATTCATTTTCTGGATATCAAAAACCACCCGCGGGCCTTGGAAAAGCCAGGCCATGCCTGGCACAACCAGAGTAACAGCAGTGCCATCCCTGGAGTCTGATTTACTCCAGAGAGATCCAAATCCATGCCAGGGCAGCAGGGAAATTGTGCTCTGTGTTCACTGCCACGATTCCAGTGGACACAATAACAGCTGCTTGCTCCAGAGCAGGCACAATTCCTAATGTGCTTCCCATCCATGGCTGAGCAGTGCCAGAACTCCTCTCAATGCACTTGGAGCTACTATTTTTGTTTTGGGGGAAGAGCTGCACAGCTCCTCTGCTTTCACATCCAAATGGGCTTTTTCATCCTCCTCCTCCTGTTTTCCCTGGCATCTGCTCCTGCTCCATCTGGGCCAGGAGTGGGAGCTGGGAATGGCAGGTGGGGCCTGGTACCTGCTGTGCTCTGGCTGCTGCTCCAGCCAGGTTTATCCACAGCTCCTCAGCATTCCCCATCATTTCACACTCCACAAAGGATTCTCCTTCCCAGGAGGGAGTTCCAAAAGCTTCAGGGTCAGGGATGGCGAGTGAGGAAGGAAATGCAAGCTCAGGATGAACAGAACTGAGCACAAATTGCCCAGACCAAAGGGTAGAAGAGCTGGGGGCAGCTTTCCAGCAAGTCCACAGTGATGCCTTAAGTTTTAGCTTTTATACTTTTCAGATTCTGTTCCAGGGGTATCCAAAGGCCAGGAAAGCTGGGAAGGACCACAGGAGTTTTCACCCAGGTCCCAAAGTGATTGAGAGCCACAGTGCTGTGAACCTTTGGGTTCAAAGGAGAGGGAGTTACTGCAGGAAGAAGCTTGAGGCACTGTGATTCTAAAGGACTGTAGAGGAATATATAAAGTAGGAATATTGGGAGTTCTCAAGTGAAATATTGAGGGAAAAAAAAACAAACAACCTGGAGTTTGGAAGGGCTGTGCAGCCCCTCCTGCTCCAGAGTTTTTTGTGAAGTTAAACCACCCAGAGCCAAGGCCAAATCCATCAGCAGGGATCCCTAGGACACACAGTGGGCAGGATTTGGGATCTGCAGGTGCCAGGTCCTCAAGCAGAAATTAATGACAGGAATAGAGGGAGAAGCACCACCCAAAGGAAACGATCAGGACCAAATGCCACCCTCTCATCCCTCCCTAAGGAACAGCACTGCCCACTCTGATCCCAGTCCCCCTGGAAATCTCCCCCTCCTGGCCACACTGCTCAGATCCCAGGATTCCTTCCAGCTGCATCCCAGGTAGGCAGAGTTCAGAGCACACATCTGGAGCGGGGCCAGCCCAGCCCACATCTGGCTTTGCTCTGGGCTTTGTTCATGCCCGAGGCCATGGAGCATCCACCTCTCCCCTGCCTTTATCTCCTCCCAGGATCCCCTGGCTTTGAGCTGCTGGCTTTTATTTGAGCTGCACTAAGGAGTTCTTTAATTAAGCAGCCTTTTTCTGGGGCTGTTTCTGATTGTATCAGGTTTAAAGCAGACCCCCAGGCCCAGCTCTCAGTCTCTGACACAAACCAGAGAGGTCTCCCCAGAACAGCTCCCCAAACCTTCATTACTTTTGTGTTATTGCTTTTCTGCTTTGGAGGCCAGAACAGGGTCTCAGAGCAAAGCGACTGAACTTGGAATTGCCCACGGAGCAGAGACAGAGGCAACCCCAGATTCCTGCCCTTGGGAAGGTTTGGGAAAACCACAGGTATCTCATTTTGAGCTCATCCCTGATTTTTTGAGCAAGGTTAATGACGGGGCTTGCTCAAATTCCGTCACAACGTGGAGAAACCCTCAGATCGCAGGAAAAACCGCACGGAACCTTCTGGTCTTTGTCCCAGTCCTTGTTTTTACTGTTTGGTTAGCACCTCCCTGTGAATATTCCAGCCCTTTTCCAAGCTGGACAGCAGGTGCAGAGTGATGGGATTTCACAGGCTGGATTTCTTTGGAAGTCCTTGCTGCAAAAGGCATCAGGCTGGAGCGTGGTGCTCCACCCGCCTCAAGGTGCTCCCAGCAGGAAGAGCCAAGGAAAACCTCAGGAGCAGCAGCCGACCCCGCTAAACAATTAATAAACAATTAACGGGATGAGCCTCCACAGGCTCATTAATTGCCTGCAGGCACGGGGAAGCTGGGAGGGTCAGGAAGGGCTTGGGGACTTCAGGGGGCTGCAGAGGAGGGGATTTTGTTCCTGGGAGTTCTCAGCCTTCCCTCCTTCGCCAGGGGCTGGAGCTGCACGGTGCAGCCACACGCTCTTCCAGCACTGAAACCACACATCCAGACCTTGGGATAACGCAGGGACAGGCGGATGCAAAGCCCCATTCAGCAGCACAGAACAATAAATCCTCCTCAGAGTTTCCAGGAACCTGGAGATCGTGGCCTGGAGCTTTTCTTTCCAACACACATTGTCAACACGATGACATCAGCACATCCCGATACGTGCAGGCCTCATCCAGCTCGGAGCTGCACTCCACTCCCCACAAACATCCCACTCCCACTCCTCTGGACTTGCAGGGTCATCAATCTCCCTCCTTGGGGCACTTTCAGCCTGAACCTCCAGCGATGAAATCATGGATCTGGGATGTGACTCAGAGGGGCCGTGACTCACCCGCCTGAGCTCTGGAGCAGCTCCATCCCCTCATCCCCAGGAGCTGCTCCACGTCCAGGAGCTGCTCCATCCCCTCATCCCTGAGCTCCATCCCCTCATCCCCAGGAGCTGCTCCACGTCCAGGAGCTGCTCCATCCCCTCATCCCTGAGCTCCATCCCCTCATCCCTGAGCTCCATCTCCTCATCCCCAGGAGCTGCTCCACGTCCAGGAGCTGCTCCATCCCCTCATCCCTGAGCTCCATCTCCTCATCCTCGGGAGGAGCTCCATCCCCTCAACGCTGAGCTCCATCTCCTCATCCTCGGGAGGAGCTCCATCCCCTCAACCCTGAGCTCCATGCCCTTAACCCCAGGAGCTGCTCCATCCCCTCATCCCCAGGAGCTCCATCCCCTCATCCCTGCATCCTCACCGGGCTGGTTTGAGATGTTGGCCACTGAGCTGTTCCAAAGTTTGGCACAGATTCATCAGGAATGCTCAACTTTGGATATTCCCAAGCAGTGCTGAACACCAATCCCACTTTTCCCTGCCCCAGGATGAGGTGGGAAGGCACCAGCTCAGCAATTTGGGAGCACCTGGATTTTGCTCCCATTCCTTTGCTTCTGTCCCAGATGGAGGCTGGATCAGGAGGAAAATCCAGACCTGCTCCTTGGCAGAGCTACCCTCACACAGTGAGGACAGTTTGCTTTGGCAACTCCCTCTAGGAATATATAAATATATAAAAATATATATAAATATATACATTTTAATATCTTTGGCAATTGAAAGATCATAAAAAGAAAAGTTGGTTGGCCTTCCTGGCCGAGCCAAGAACGTACTTTAGGTTAAAAAATAGACACTGAAAAGGACGGAGCCAGAAACAAAAACCTCCAAACCAAACACTTTCCCTGCTCTGAAGCTGCTTTAGGAATTGCTGATGCCACAAATCCATGTCAGGGATGGAGCACGTTGCTCCTGGAAAGTGGCTGATCCACAAAACACACGCCACACCTTTAGGGAGCCATCCTAGAGACAAATATCTGTTCAGGCAGGTCCAAAATCCCATATTTATTGATGTGCTCTCATGCTCTGGAATGGATTTCACCCTGTGTAAATCACTGGCTGATAATGTACAAGGAGGCAAAAGAGCAACCACATGTTCAGCGTGGAACTGTTGTCCTGTTCTCCTTTCCCTTTCCTTGCCTGATGTTAATCCCAAAACCTGCAGACTCTCTTTCATCCCCAGCTTCTCCCTGACCTTAGATCCTGTCAGCTCCTTGACAATCAATGGGGATTTTTTGTGTGGAGAAGGAAATTTTTTGCTTCGAGAGGGCTCCAGGAGGCCAAAGCTTGGCAGTCCAAGAAGCAGGGCAGGAGTAGATGGGATTTTGGGAGGGAATTCTTGGCTGAGAGGGTGGGGACAGATGGGCACAGGTGCCCAGAGAAGCTGTGGCTGCCCCTGGATCCCTGGAAGTGTCCAAGGCCGGTCTGGAATAATTCCTGGGATGATGGAAGGGGGTGGGACTGGATGAGCTTTAAGGTCCCTCCCAACCCAAATAATTCTGGGATTCTATATCATGGGAAGTTTGATAATTAAATAAGGAAACAACAGAGGACTTTAGGGTTAAAGGAAACCATGGAAAACTTCTGGGAAGTTTGCTTGGCACTACCCCAATCCTGGCTGCAGCCATCAGAGCAAGTGAGATGAAATAACTTCAAAGGTATTTGTAGAGATTTTCCCTAAATTGGAGAGGCAAGAACAAAAAAAAAAGGTGGAAAGGGAATAAATAAAATCTCCTAAGAGGGAGGAAACTCTGAGAAAAGAGAGCATGGTGACAGAAATACTGATGGAGGAAGAGGCTGAGAGAGGAAAAGCAAAGAGATCAGGGATAAGAGAAGCTGGACAAGGGAAGAGTCCAGCAAAAGAATCCAAGGAGAGGCAGCACCAGGGAGCTGAGAGGGTGAGAGACCCCTTGGAAACTCTGGGGGCTCCCAGAGCGTTTCCACTGAAATCCAGTAACGTGTTCTGGGGAGAGAGCCAGAGGGAGCCAGAAGATGAGAGGAGCAGGGAAGAAAGAGTTTGTGTTTTATGAGTTTTCCCTTGGAAAAAGCTCGTGGAGAAAGGGCAGAGGGGCCAGAGCAGCTCCTCTGGGCAGGAGTCAGACCCTGCCAGCAGCAGAGGGGGGGGGCACGCTCAGAGACACCCCAAAAACCCCACAAGAAACACTCCAAGCTCACCTCTCCTGGGAGGGAAACCAGGACCCCTCATACTCCAGCCCCAAAACATTGAGGGAGATGGGAAACAATGGATTTTCCTTCCTTCCAGGCACGGCCAAGATGGAAAAGGCAGGTGGAAAGTGGTTTAGGATTGCAAGTCAGGAGAGCTCTCCTCGTGCCAGCTCCACAAATGACATCATTCCAGCAAACTGGCTGGAATTCAAGCCCAGGAATGCCCACATCAGGGATCAGAATATTTGGGAGTGTGTTCTCCTCTGGATGCACAGGATGATTCCAGCAGGAGACCCCCGGGAGGAACCCCCCATCAAAATAAATTCTGGTAATTTATTATCCCAATCCATTATTCCCAATTATTAACCCAAATCCATGGGCTGGGAGGGGACTGCTCGAGATCCCAAAGTCCAGGTTTCAGCAGGAACTGGCACCAGCCCCTCTCCAATGTGAACTTTTCCTTCTAAACCTGCAGGGATCCCATCCACAAACTCCCAGGATTTCTGCTCCCTGTCCCTGGCAAGGTGGGAGATTCCCCACGGAGGGGGGAACATCTTGAACCGGACAGGAACTTCCAGAATGTCCCCAAAACTGAGTCACAACTCCCTTTAATCTAATAAACACTTCAGGGCCGCTGACTCCATCTCCTTATAATTCCCAAAATCCCACAGATTTCTCACACCCATCCAGTGGTTTTCTCTCTTCCCTCCCTGGGGAAGGCCACCAAGGAGAGCTGGATCATTCCAAGCCTTCTGCTGCAGATCCAGCCCTTAAGTGTCACCCACACAAAATCCCCCACATTCCCGTATTTCTTCCTGTTCTCCTCATTTCCTCCACAACAAATCCAAATGCCACCAAAAAAGCTGGGAGCAGCCCTGGCTGGGGTTATGCTGGCACATAATAAACAGCCTCTGCTCCTGGGCATTTAAAACTAAAATAAAATGAAATAAAAAAGAATTTAAAAAACCCCAACAAACCCAAGTCCCAGGAACTCCAATCAATAATTCTACTGGTTTTTATTACAAAGAAAAACATTTTTAAACTTAGAGAGCCCTTTCATTTCTGTAGGTCCAGAAATTAAATTTATGTCCCTCTTGCAACTCTTAATCCAAAGCATGAAAGCAGCAGAGGCATCCAGGATCCTCTGGAAAGCTGGGAATATTTATGAGCAGGCACTGGGGCTCTTTATATCAGCAAGGAGTGGTGGAGGCAACTGGAGAGTGCACTTGAGATTTACTTCCCTCCCACTGGGAATTCAGTGTCTGGAGCAGCCACAAATCCTGCCATGACATAATATTCCATAAAAGAAAAATATGGCACTGATGTTTTATTTGTACATAAAAAGCCTTGTTTTAATTAAAAGGAAAAACACAGAGGGGTCTTATCAGGGGGTTTGGCAAGAAATAAGTGATGCCTTCAAGTGTTATACAACCAAAAACTACTGGAAGAATTTTTTTTTTTTAAGACTTCATTTTTATCTAGCCCTAGACACATTCCCCCAGCAGAGTTATTGGGAGGGCTGTATTCTGGTTTTGTGTAAAGAAAAGGAGGATAATTGTGCTCCCAAAGGATATTTTAATTGTGTCACACCCCTCAAGGTCCCTGTCCCTCATGGAGAGGAGCTCCATCCCAACAGGAGTTCAGCCCAACCCCTTCAAACCTTGGCACCTTTTCCAGCTTTTGGCACCTTCCCCTGTGCCTTCATCCAGTTTGGTTTGCACCGACTGCGACTCCAGCTCATTCCTCCTGGAGCCAAACTCAATGACTCAACCCCAGTACAGTCCAAGATATCAACTCCTGCCTGCTTTTGGGTGGAAATTTGGGATATTTTCCCTTCTTTGGCGCACTTCTCACCCCCAAGTGTGAAATGACCTGAGCACCTTCAAAGCCCCGGCTCAGGATGGCTCCCGCTCTGTTTGGAGCCATGTTGGGTCTATTTTGGGTGAAATCCTTCCTGGAGCAAAAGCAGGACACCTCTAGAGAATGAGCCAAGGTCTTGGAGGTGCCTCTGTGCTTCCATCAGCCAGTGCTGCTCATGGAGAGAGGGAAGAGAGCTTCCCTGCCCTTCCCATTCCCAGCTCCACAACTCCCTGCAAAGCCACCACACTTTGGTCACCCCAGTTCCCTCTGGCCATTCCAGCAGCCATCGTGGAATGGTTTGGGTTGGGAAAGACCTCAAAGCTCATCCTGTTCCATGGGCAGAGACACCTTCCCTATCCCAGCACCTCCTGCAAAGGTGGGAATGCCACGCGGTGCCCGTGGCTGTGCAAGGATCAACCCCAGCTGGAAAACCCAAAAAACCAAAAAACACCCCTCAAAACTGGGATCACAACGAGGCCAAGCGATCTTCTGTACTCCACGCCAAAATTTGGATGACACCCCAATATTGCAGCCATGGAGTCAGAGCAGATCCAAGCGTGGCAGAGTCAGCTCCCAGCTATTTTTCCAGGGCTTTCCATGCCCTTCCTGCCCCTGGCATAGAGCTCAGCAGGGATCTGCTGTCTGATCCCACGGAGCTGCAGAAGCCTGAGGATGACTCACGTCACACACATCAGTCTGGGCTTCTGGATTTTATTTTTACTCCAGTGAAACATCCAGCTTGCCCTGGAGCAATCCCATTAGTCACGCTGGCTCCTGGGAACGGGCAGAGTCCGAGCGGGATCAAGAGTCAGATGTGGTTTCCTCCTTTTTGATTTGATTATTATTCATCAGGAGTGAAATTCCTGCCTCGGGATGAGCCCTGTCCTGCAGCCCTTCCATGGAATATAGGTCACCTAATTTCACCCTCGGAGACACAAACAGCTGCTGAGAAAAATCCCTTTCAGATTTCCTGAGAGGTTTTTTGGGACAGGAGCAGCACTTGCTCTGTGGCCTCAAAGCCTGACTCTGTCTCGCTTTAAATCCAGAATTCTTGGGTTAAAGCACCCATGCAGAGGAGAAATATCCATGGAACACAGAAAGGCTCATTAGTATGGAGGGAGAAAAGCCCTAGGCAGTGATTAAGGGCTTTAGGAGGACCTGAGGAATTTGTGCATCCCTGAATTATTTGTTGTGTTTATTGCTCTGGGATCTGAGCAGGATGAATCCTTCTGCTCAGACTTCAAGCTGTGACTCCAAACCATAACTCGGAGCTGGGATGGAGCTCCAGGCAAGCACACGGAGTCCTTGGGATGCTCTGGATGACTCAGGATTGCAGCATCCCCTCAGGCAAAGGGTCTCCAAATTTCCTCCCAAACCGAGACAAAATCCTCCTCTCCACACACAGAAAAAGGGATTTAAACACTGCATGGAACAAAAAGGAGCTGCTTTTGCAGCCTGTCAGGGTGGAGGACAGGGCTGGGGGGTTCTGATTAAACAGCAGAGTTCAAAGATGATAAATCCAACTCTGAGCAACTTCCAGCCATGGGTGCTTGGAGGGATCCTGCCTCAAAAGGGAGGATCCACAATCTGGGATCATCTCTGGAGCTCCTTCCCATTCCCTCCCATCCTAGTGGATCAGGAGGCCACCAGCTCTACTTCTCCCTTTCCCAGCAGAGTTTGGAACTCCAAGGCTGGGACATTTCATCCCAACCCCGAGAACTTTTGGAGGAATTTTCTGAGGGAAGATTTGCCCTTAAAGGAAAACCCCACGAGAGCAACAAACCCTGGGATGCAGAGAACATGGGGAGCTGTCCCAGTTTGAGTTGGACCACAAGTATCTTTGCATTAGGGATGAAAATTGCACCTGAATCTGAGCCAGGCCTCTTCCCAAGGAGAGAGAGAATCCCTCAGACTTTCTCCAACCCATCCAGATTTTATCAGACTCGCTGCTAATCCAGCAAACAACTCTCGAGCCACCAGGAACAGGGAGACCAAAACAAACCTCTCTGTGGGAAAACAACAGCTTGTTTGAAAACCTCTGCACTCCCAGGCTCTGTCTGCAGACACAACATCCCTCAGGAAGATCCCTGGCATTCCTCCCTTCCAGTGAATGGCCCCTTCTTGCCAGAAGGGAGGGAAATGGGACTGGAGAAATGTGGCCGTGTCTGAGGGCCTGAGCAGCATCTTGGCTGCTCCTCAGCATCCCATTGCTCCCAACAGGAGCTTCCCATGGCTCCCACCACAGGGATCCACCCCTTGCCAGTCTGCTTTTGGTTTTTAAGTCTGAAATTCCCAATTTCCCAGCTCCAGCCAGTAGCTCTGAGAACGGAGCCGTTGTCTCCAGCTCAGAGGCCTCACACAGAATGGTTTGGGTTGGAAGGATCTCAAAAGTCATCTCATCCCACCCCTGCCATGGCAGGGACACCTCCCACCATCCCAGGCTGCTCCAAGCCCTGTCAAACCTGGCTTGGGACAGTTCCAGGGATCAGGAGCAGCCACAGTTGCTTTGGGAATTCCATTCCAGGGTCTCCCCCCACCCTCACAGGGAAGGATTTCTTCAATTCATCCCTGGAGTTACAGCTCCTGCCCTGCCTCACAGCCACTCTAGGCTGCACAACACCCCAGACTAAAACAGTGTCCCAGATTTCCAGCTTTTATTAAATTTTCCCTATTAATTTGTTTTAAAGCCAAGACAGGTGCAATAATAAATCAGAGGACAAAACTCAGCTTGTTTTCCTCGAGCCATAATGAACCTTCAAGCTCATTCCAGCAATAATGACTCTGCACATGACTTCACCCATGCAAAGGTAAAAGATGGAAAACCAGGCAACAAAAGGGATGTGAAAAACATAAAACTAGTTAAAGCAACTGAAATAAAAATCCCCAAAGAACCAAGGGCTTGAGTAGATTCATTTAGTGCAACAAAGCAGGAATCCTGTGGTGAAAGCCATGCAGAATTCCAGGGATTTCACCTCTGAGATGCATCCCAGGGCAGGATACTTGAGTTACAGTGTGGGACTCAGGAAGAAGCGAAGGAGGAAAATGCTGTAATGAGTTCTGAGAGGAAAAGCCTGCCGAACTTGATGGGTTTTAAAGCACTTCCAGAAGTCAGCCTTGTTTGCAGGTTGGATAAGAACCACAAATTGAATCAGAGCTAACTTTGTTAGAGCAGCACAGCCACAGAATCCCAAGGAAATAAAAGGGCTTTTATAAATACAAATATATAAATTTACAAAGCCCTCAGCCTGCCTTGCACGGCACCCTCACATTTGCATTTCACAGCATAAAGCTCCTTTGATTCCCCAAAAACACCCCCTGGAGCTCGGGGCAAGGCTCCAGCTGGAAGCAGAGGAAAACCATTCGGAGCAAACAAACAAACAAACAAACCCCAACCCCAGTGAGCCAGCAAAGTGCCAGTGCCATCCCAACTCCCTGCAGGAATGGAGAGCCCTGGATGGGAGGAAGGAGGATGAGGAGGAACGGGTGGGATGGGGAAAACTCCACAGTGAACCACCCCAAGAGTCCAGGGCTCACTCCAAGCTTCCTCCTGAGGAATTCCAGCTCCACGTGGGTGGCAGGGCTGGGAAACCAGCAGCAAACTGGGAAACCCCTCACCTGGAAAGTCAGAGCCTCCATACTCCCCCAGAGCGATGGGATCCCGTGGGATTCTCCTGGAGATCTCTCCCAGATCCCTCTCCAGGCTCGTGGCAGGGGCACCTCTGCTGTCAGCCTCAGCTCCATCGCTATTTATGCCGGCATCCCCGTGACGTGAGCAGGGGCGATGCGGAAGCCGCGGCCCCGGGGACTGCTCCCTCCTGCCCACTCATCCCTCGCTGGCAGCACCAGGAACCTCCATCTGCCGGAAGATGGAGCGTTCCTGGGTGGTCCTGGAGGGAGCCCCACGCTCCTGACAACGTCTCCACTCGCCCACTTCCCACCCCGGCTCCCATGGACGTCCTGAACTTCGAGCACGTCCGTAAAATGAGCGGGGCAGCCATGAAGTGTGTCATCCTGCCTGCTCCCAGCTCTGCCGTTCATCCCATTCCCAAAGGAACAATCCCAGCCCCTTCTGCTGCTGCCAGGAGGGATGAGGAGAAGGAAGGATGAGGCTGGTACAAGCTGGCTGCTCCTTCCCAGCTTTCCTGAGCCTCTGGATGCTCAGTGCTCAGCTCCAGGTGCTGCAATCCCTGAATGCCAAACCCCAACATGGACCAACGACAGACTCCGAGGGGAGCTGGGATATCACTCACTTCTCAAAAAATGGATACTCTAGGTACATTTTGGAAGCCTCCCCACCACAAATCCTGCTTATCCTGTTCTTTGCCATCCTAAAAATCCTCATCAAGTGCATCACCCCTGGAGGCAGCAGGCACAGGAGCACTGCCAGTCCTGGGAGCTGCACAGGGAAGGTCACGGAGAGCAATTCCCCCCTTGGAATCACCTCCCAGTTCCTCCCTGCCTGCCCACATTCCTTCCCCACACCTGGGCTCTCACAGCTAGGAATTCTCCATCCTGGAAGAGCTCAAAGGACAGGGCTTTATTTTTGGAGCAACCTGGAACAACCCATGGCAGGGGCTGGACTGGGTTCCCACCCAATCCAGTTTGGGATTCCATACTGGGAGCTCACCTCCCATCCCAGCCCTGCAGTTTGGTGAAACCCAACAAGAACAGCCCGAGTGACTCCACCCTCTAAACCTAAAAAAAGGAAAAGTTGGGGATTCTTTTCCTCCCCCCCTCCTCCCTTTTTAATTTCTCCACGGATCCGTAACCACAAAGCAAACAACCTCCATCTGCAGAGCCACGTTCTCCTGCAGGAAGGAGAGGGGGTGTGGAAAAGCTCTGGGGAAGGGCTCAGCTGCTGAGCAGGATGTTCTGAGCAGAGACAATGGGATCAGGGCTGCTCAAAACGAGGCAGGTGGGGCTTTTCCTTCCTTTCCCCCCTCTTTTTTCTTTGCACACCCTCAATATTTGTTACAGGGCCCAGCCCATCCTGGCAGCAGAATTCCCCAACCTTGGACTCTCCTCCCTGCTGAGGGGGAAGTTGTGGGGATGCACCCCAGAGTTGGCACCTGCATTTCAGGGAACACACTTTGGGAATGGTGAACAATGTGCCCAGGGTTGAAAAAAGGTTGGAGATCCAGATTTCACCTTCTGGCTGTAACCAGGAAAGGATTTTTCCTCCTGCTGCAATTCCCCTTCCACTACTCCCCGCAGGAAGGTGAGGAAAGAGGAGGGAACCTGAGGTTTATCCCGACTCATTCCAGCTCTGAGAGCCTGCTGACAGCCCAGGAGACACCAGCAAATGCCTCATTTTCACACGTGTGAGGGAAACTCCCAGAAAAGCTGCAATCTCAGCAGCTCCATCATCATCATCATCTTAACTCTGCCTTTTCCCTACCAACTCCAATTAGGCTGAATGTTCCCCGAGCAACAAAGAGCAGGAAATTGGAATTTCAGGAGGATTTTCAGACACTCAAAATGCCCAGGTCCCAAACTGACTCGCCCCTGGTGGGAGCTAAACGTTGAGAGCTCCACTAAAGGGATTTTTCCCCGTTTCCCTTGAAGTCGGAGCGCTGAAATCCTGCGGGGCGCACGGGAGGAATTTCATTTCATTTCACACAAAGGCATTAACGACATTCCCATCCCAAGGAACCCCATCCAAACCTATATTCCAACAGCTGTTTGCCTCCACAATGAGCTCAGAGCAACTTAAACATTCATTTGCAGCAGCTGGAAAATTGGCAGGACGGGAGGGGAACATCTGAGTGGTGTGGACACCGTATGGATGTGCTGGAGGAGAGCAGGGTGAGAACTTTGCTCCTAAAGTCACCCCCAAACCCCCTGGGGCAGCAATTTGGTGTCACACAACTCTAAAAAACTCTGCCATGATATTGAAGGAAGCCAAATCCTGGCAGGTCCATCTCTGTTCCCTCCCAGTGTCACCACCAGGCTCGGGATTGCTCTCAGGAATGATTAAAATAAATGAAAAGTTTAACCTCCACATGATTTGCAGATTCCAGCCAAATGTAAAGAGATCAAAGTCCAGGCTCTTTTTATGACCTCACCTCCACAGAATCGTGGAATGGTTTGGGTTGGAAGGGAACAAAGCTCAGCTCATTCCAACCCCCTGCCAGCAGCAGGGACACCTTCCACCATTCAATTCTTCACTAAAAGCACTACAACTTATTCAAAAAATATTGAATCAGCCTTAAAAATAAAGCTAAAAAAAAGCTCCTCATGCACAAAGATGTCTGGCACCTGGGAAAATGTTTTCCAAGTGAATCCAGTGGAAAAAGCCAAATTCAAAGCCAATCTGAAAGGATCTGTGAAAGTGACAGGACAAAGATTCACAATTTGCATTGAACACTGATTTCTGTTACTCAGTGATTGATAAATTAAATTGTTTGGTACCCAGCACACTTCTATTAACCAGGATTCCTAATAATCCTCATGCTGCTGAGTTCAGAAATTCCCATTTTCCCTGCAAAGGTTCCCTCCAGATCCCAGAAGAGACATTTGGAGGCTTCATTCACCTCACGATTAAACCGAAGCAGAGCACAAAGCACAGAGTAACTTTTCTCCCTGCTCCACACTAAAAATCCTTCCCTGAAAATCCATTTGTAGGGATTCTGGCCACACCAGGAGGAAGGGGAGAGACCCTGGGCTATTTTTAAGCAGATATTTGGGACATTTTGGGTATCACCACCAAAAAGGCAACAAGAGCATCACAGCTAGGCTTGCACTGCAAACCCTTCTCCAGCACATCTGGCCAGATGTGCCCCTTCTCCCTGCTCCAAGCAGCAGGCACAGATGGAATTCTGCATTGGATCCAGATTTAGATTACGGCAAATAGAGCTAAAAATTCAGAGTGGCCAATTCCTGCCAGGCTTTGAGCCCCACCACACCCAGCCCTGCAGCCCAACACCAACCTGGGCACTGCCCCAGCTTTTCTCTGTGGGGAAAAATCCCATTCCTGTGCCCAGGAATAGGTTTTGGAGACGTCATGAAACCAGTTTGATTAAAACCACACAGATCAAAGAGCCATTTGTTCACGTGCTGAGCTCTTCCCACTTTTTCTGGGTCGTCCTCCCTCAGAAATCTTTGGGAACTCAGCACAAATGGCTCAGCAGGAAGAACGGAGCAGCAGCTCCTCTCCCTGCTTGGTTCCTTGCAAAATGCCTTTTTTTTTTTCTCCCCCTGCTCAAAACTCCACATTTTTCTCTGGACACAGCTCCTTGGGATGAGCAGGGAGCTCAGGAGAGGGACCCACGCCCTGAAAAAATCTTTTATCGCCAACATTTCAACTCCAGGCATTTTTTGGAGGTGAGAAAACCCCGCTGAACTTGGGAGCTTGGAAACTTCTCCCCCTCTCTAGGAATCCAGAAAAAGAGGTTTCCTGGGGAGCATTATCCAGGCTGGAATCCAAAGAGGCCACACGGCTTTGGGATGGAGGTGTCTACAACACCACCAGTGATCCAGCCTGTGGCATTCCCAGTTTTTTGGGAGCACAGACAGTTTTTTGGGTATCCCAGAGTTTTGTGGATCTGCTCCAGAGCTCTGGGTGTCCTGGAGGATGACCCAGCTCCCTTTGAACCTGTCAGTCCTGATCCAGGTGCTCCCAAAACCACACAGGGCTCAGCAGCACAAAGATTTTTCACAGAAAAGGCCATGCCAAGGATTTGAGAATAGCACAGGGAAGTGCAGGACAATTTATCCAGGATAAAAAAAAAACCAGCTCATGGGTCCTGTGGGCAAATCCCACCGTGACCACAAGGGGTGGAAATCGGAATTATTGGGGAAAAGATCCTGTTACAAAGCACGGAGGTCTGACAGGAGTTACAGCAGCAGACATTTTATGGCCTTCCTGCAGCTCAGAATTCCAGGTGGGAAGAGATCTCAGGAAAGTCTGGAAGAAAAAGAGATTCTGCTGCAGCCCATAAACAGCCCTGACCCAAAGCAGGAGGAGGCTGGCACAGGTTCAGGGTGCTAGGGAAAGAAATCAAATCCCTCTTCCAGGATCCAACCATTCCTGCTGGGAATTTGCTCCATAAGACAAAACCTGAGCCTGATCCACATTTAAGCAGCCCAGGCAAAAACTTGGATTATTCATTTGTTGGTGACGAAGAACAAACACATTTAAATTCCCAACAATTAACACCCAGTTCCAGGTGAAGGGAAAACAGAAGAAATAACGGGAAGTTTTCCCTGCATTGATAACATTTTAATAGGAAGGTTTATGGATGCCCTCAGGAGGGGCAAACAGTTTTAAAAGGAGAATAATCCATTGAAAAATCGTGGTTTTTCTTGTCAAAATTAATTGAAAGTTGACAGGAGGAATTTCAGTGCTCCCATTCTCCCCAGAATTACAGTCAGAATTTAGTAATTTACATTTCCGACATGAAAACAAAAATCGCCCTTTTCCCAATAATATTTTGGATAGACACCACTCCACATCAGCTTCCTCAAGTTATTCCCTCCAGAGAGAACCATGGAATGCTTTGGGTTGGAAAGGACCTTGAGGATCATCCCAACCCATCCCATCCCTGGGACACCTTCCACTATCCCAGGGTGCTCCAAGCCCCACCCAGCCTGGCCTTGGGCACTTCCAGGATTGGAGCAGCCACAGCTTCTCTGTCACTGTGAAGCCATTCTATTTTTTTTTTTTTTCGCCCAAGATATAGAAAGTTTCCAAGGAAGATAATTCCTTTTTCCATTATTTTTTGCACCGCTCATGCCACACCCAGCCAGCAGCACAGAATATCTGGCTCTCAAGAACTCAGGAGTCACCTGGGATCTTCCCACGAGGATTTTTTTTTTTTTTTGTGCTCAGAGGATGCATTCAGGGTTATTAAAACCCTAAATATGATTTGGAAAAGGTCCTGTTTCTAATCAAAGATAGGGAATAGAAAGGATACAATTGGAAAAGAGTGGAGCTGAAGCCAGAGGGAAATAAAAGCTGGAGAAGTGACAATGAGGGTCTTTTAGGACTTTCCAAGCTGGTTTCATCTTTTGTCCATTCTGGAAAAGGACAAGGATTCAAGAGAAAAAGGGGAAAAAACAAAAGGAAAAGGGAAAGGTTTGCTCCTGTCAAGTGGGATTAAACTCCTGCAGGGTGGGATGATGTCATTCCACCTCCTGCTTTCCATCAGCTGCACACGTGGAGTGTGGATCAGCAGTGCCAGGGGAAAACCCAGAGCACTCCCAGGTCCCAGATGGGTTAAAGAACAGGAAAAAATCCAATTCCCAATTCCAAAGTATCCCTTCAATCTTCCCTGTGAGGGTGGGGAGGCCCTGGGATGGATTTCCCAGAGAAGCTGTGGCTGCTCCATCCCTGGAAGTTCCAAGGCCAGGCTGGACAGGGGAAGTGTTGGGGTTGGAACTGGATGGTCTTTAAGGTCCCTTCTGACCCAAACATGATCCCATTCCATGATCTTTGTGCTTTCAGGTACCCAACCCTCGTGGGGACGAAGCAGCAGATCCATCTTTTCCAGAGAAGGAACTGAGCCAAAAAAGAGCTCAGATCTAAAGGCAAAATCTAGAGGAATCCTCCAGGCTTCCCAAGGGCTCATCCCACAGGAGGAATTCTTCTGGAGCTGGATCCATTTCCTTAAGGAAATGTTTGTTCCTCTCCTCCCCTTTTCCTATCCCCTGGATGGTTTGGAGGCTGAAATCCTGGTGGGAATCCACCACGAGGAATTTGTTGGTTGTTTAATTCCCTAGAGCCTGGAATATCCATCCTCCAACTAATCTGAGGAGCTGGGAGCATTCAGATGCCCTCTCCTGAGGCAGGACTCCCCTCAGGGCAGGATCCCTGAGGAAGGTGACTCAGCAGAGCAGGAATTTGGGGTTTTTCCAGGCTTTGGGAGCTGGGAATGGCATTTGGAGCTAAAGGTCCAACGCCAACCCACATCAGAAAGTCCACAGATGTTTGGCAGGTGCCCATCTCAGCAAAGGGCCACCAACTCTGGGATCCCTCCCCAGCCATTCCTGAGGGATCCCAGGAGCTGCAAGATCACCTGAGGGAGTTTCTCCAGGAATCCAGCTTGGAGGGGACACCTCCAAAAGGCCCCTCAGGCATCTGCCACCTCCTCCCCCTGCCACGCTCCCAGCAGAGCTCCACAGAACCACAGCTAGGGCTGGATGCAGCTGCTGAGCACATCTGGGAGCACAAGCAGCAGGGAAACAGCTGCAAACATCTGGATGGGGATTAAAAATGCCACCCTGGAGCACTCCACGGGGCTGGATGTGCAGAATGCAAATAAAACCCCAAATCATTCTGTTTGCTACAATTCCCAGACAAAATACGGCTGATCCCCACAAACCCAAGGCAGAGGCTGCTCCTTCCCAAGCAAACACAACCAGAGACAGTTCAGCTCCATTTAATTGGCTTTTCCCAATTAAATCCGGGTGGTTTTGCCCAGAGGAGCTGCCAGAAACCTGAGCAAACCTCAAAGAACAGGAGAAATCTCCTGCATCCCCAAATATGCAGCAGTGGAGGGGCTGCAGAGATGCCAACTGGCAGAAAACAGGGAGGGAACAGAATATTCCTAAGAAACCTCCTCATTTCCCCTGTTCAAAGGAGCCAGGAGCAGAGGGGAGCTCAAAGCTTTGCCCTAAATCAGGGTGAGAGGGAAAGAAAACTCTGGGATTCCAGAAGGAGAATTTTTACTGTGACCACACAGTAAAAGGAAAATAAAAATAGTAACAGGGAAAGCAAACTTCTGTTCCCTGACTTTTTATTTTAACCATTTGCTCAGGAATATCTGTACAAAATGCACCAAATTTGAAGTGAATGCTCCCACTTGGCTCAGGTGAAGCTTTCCCAGGGATTTTGGGGATCTACAGATGCTGAAGCCAAAAACAAAGAACAAAAAGAGAGACAAGGAGAGCGGAGGTTTTCACCCAAAATCTCCAAGAATCCTCTCTGAAGAAACCCTTGCAGACAGATTTCTGTGGATCAATTCCCCTTGGCTTCTCAGCCACGCTCACAACTTCCCTTGACCTGCAATCCCCCCAAATCCATTATTCCCAATACAAACCCCCTGATTCCCATCTCACTCCAACCATCCAAGCATGGCCACAGCTTCTTAGGTTCTTAAGTTCTGATATTCCCTAAGAATCAAACATTTGCTGTCAGGAACACTGAGATTGCAATTTAAAGACACCAGACAAGAGCTGAGCCTCACCACAAGGATGGGGACTTCCTGCAGCTGCAGGGATATCAGAACTGGGAGAAAAGTCCTGGAAAAATCGTGGGGTTGGATACCCTGATCCAGAATCTGAGATTCTGCCTCCTCCTCTTCACCTCATTTGCTCTTTCCTCTGGTTCTTGTTCTGCCTGGGCACCACACTGGGAGTGACAGATCCTCCAGGCACTTCCTTGATAGCACTCAATGACTCTTTTAATAGCACAGAGCTCATCCAAGAGCCTCCAGAGGAAGTTTCATCCCCCTCTCCATCTCCTGAGCAGTTTTCCTCCTCCATCTCCCAAACCCTTTCCCCTCCAGTATCCAACTGGTGCAGCCCTGGAATCCCCTGGAAGCCTCCCACCAAGATGCACAGTTCAAGACAAAAGAGTTTCCTCCTAAGCTTCCAATGTTCACATGAAAATCTCTTTTAGGCTAAAAAACCTTTGGGCTTGGGCTTTGCTCCTGAGGGACTGAGATCTGTGGAAAAGCTGGAGGAAGCTGGACAAGGCTGCACCAGGAGCAGATGAAAACCAGAACTAGCTCCTCAGACCCCCTGCTCCCAAAGACTTGGGAATTAAATGGACTTTCCAATGCCCCCACCTTGTTTTGCTCCTCTCTTCAACTCTGTGAGCTCCCCTTGGCTGGAGTTTAACTCCTCTCTGACAAAATCAGGTACAACACCAGCTCTCTTCCCACTTGTTTAAAGCATTTCCTGCCAGATTCCAACAGTTACTGGGGTAGTTCTGACCATGGATGAATCCTGATTTCTGCATCCATAAGAAAGGGGAAACACACAGAAAATTATCCCTTTTTATCATGTGCCACAGCCCTGGGCCACTCTTCCCTCAGGAATTCACAGGGCAAGTGCTCAACATGGTGGTGTGAATAATTCTTCAGGTGTTCCTGAATAACCCAATGGATTTCAGGGTGCAAATCAGCCCCTGGGAATTCCTGGCTGCAGAGAATTCAGCTGGACACAGGGATCTCGCTCTGACACGAGATCCTCTGCGAGCTCAGTGCTCCTGAGCAAATCCATCCTCCCTCGCTCCTGTTCCTTGGAATATCTTGCTGCTTGTCCTGGCTCTCCCTGCTCCACCTTTCCTGCCCCAGCCCTGTCCCTCACAGCCTGGATCCCAGCACAGGACACCAGGAACAGCCTGCAAAGGTCAGCGCAATCATTTGATGTTCTCAGAACGTCTGGATTCCTTCAGGAGTTCCCTTGTTCCAACAAAAAAAAAAGAATGGATGGAATGAAGGAAGGGGGATGGCCGGCCCCAACTCCAGGTGCAGCCTACCCCAAACCCTTCCCAGCCAGCTGAGCTCCCCTTTGGGCATCTGCTGAAATCCCAAAAAAGCTCAGGAGCCATCAGGTAGTCACAAGACGTGGAGCTGCTGTCAGGAAATTTCTCCACCGTGGTTTGAGGTTCTGCCTTCCAGCCTTATTTTCCTCAAGCTCCCTTTTCTTTCCTTGAAAATAATCCCTTCGCTCAGATTCTTGTGGTGCAAAGCTTCCAGTAAGTTCCAGCCTGGAATCCAGGCAGGGGGATGGATTATCTGCCTGCAGTAGGACACCTCACTCCGAGCAGCCTAATAACATAAAAATGATATATTTGAAGTGCTGCTCCCTCAATAATACCTTTAAATGGACTCCATTTATTTGAGCATTATAAATAAAAGTGCTGGCACATGTGGAAGTTTCTCTTGGAAAAGGGGAACAATGAACTCTCCAGCTCCTTCAGCCTCTCCGAGCTCTGGCTGCCAACCTCGGAACTGCAATTCTCCAAGTGACTTTAATAAGCAAAATATTCCATTTTCCATGTATTGTTGCTCTTCAGAATGGATACAGTCCTGGGGAGCGACGAGGAAAAGCTGCGGATTTCTGCAGAGCAAAACCAAAACTTATCCAAAGCTCATCAGAGCTCATTCCGGGGGCTGTGACCATCACTGGGACTTTGGCTTCACCCTTGTCCAGGAAAAGAGGACCAGCTCCATGCTCATCTCCAGCATCTTCCAGGTGCCTCCTGCTGCTGGAGCTTTGGTCTCTCTTACATTGTGCAAGAAGCCAAAAGATTATTCCGAGCTCCAAGTCCCCAGAGTCTGGAAAACTGCAAATCCAGACCCAAACCTTGGTACTTTGAGCTCATCTTTTCATGGGAGAAGCTGGAATAGCCCTGAAAAGATCTTTATCAGTGGCGTTTTCCAGAGTTCTGTGAATGCTTCCTCAGCTTTTTTTGGTTTTAATAATTCCAGCATCAATTGGAAGCTCTGGGGGATTTTTCCACATGTTCTGACACATTGCTTCCACCCCCTTGGATGTGGGGCTGCTCCTGGAGGGATGGCTCGTGTGGTGCTGACACTTCTGAGTACCTCATTCTGCAGGAAAGAGAAGCGAAAAGCCTTTCTCTGGATAAAAAAAAAAAACAAACCACTAGGCAGGGAACTTGAGGAGCTGGAGCTGCTCCGAGAGGGAAATGAGGCAGCACCTGTGGGCACAGAGGGCTGGGAACACAAAAACCTGTTTAAACCATGATCCCAAAACTCCTGGAAGCAGGTTGACCCTCTGGATGTGCTGCTTCCAATGACTTCATCCCGAAGAAGGGTGGCCATTGGGCTTGGGGGACTGGACTCTCTCCAGTATTCCCTGGCTCAATCCCCTCCCCAAGCCCCATTATCTCCAGTCGTGCTCGGAGCTCATCCCGCCGCTCTGGAGATTCCCCAGGCACCGCCTTCCATCCGAGGGGTTTTTCCTTTGCCAGAAAAACACTGCTCAGCCTTGACCTCCCCGTTCTGGCATCGCCGCTTCCCGTGGAACGCGCGGCCGCTTTCGCGTCCAGCCGGGATAACTGAGGGCGTTTGTGCTGTAACTGCGCTCCAGCTGCGGGGCCGAGGAGCGGATCAGTCCCGGAGCCGTGGGCCCCGGGGCTCCCCAGCACGGGGACGGCCAGCAGAGCAGCTGAAGGGTGGGTGTGGAGCTCCCCCGAGGGCTCCCCACCCCGTCCACTTCTCCTTTCCCCGAGGATCCCGCGCCGTTCCAAAAGGTGTGGCGGCATTACGGCACGGAACGCGGGAGAGCTCGGGGGCTGATCCCTGCGAGGGCCAGGGAAAGATGCCCTGGGATGGAGCTCTCCCAGTGTGTGTGTCCTCCAGCGTCGTTCCAACACCCCAGGGGTCCGGGTGGGTCTGCCCACACCACGCCTTCCGGCGCCTTCTCCGGCCAGGATGGGCTCCCAAAGGGTCCTACGGCAGCTGGATGCCAAGGTCCTGGATGCTGGGACACAGAGCACATTCAGCACTGAGGGAATCATGGAATGATTTGGGAAGGGACATTGAAGTTCATCTCATTCCGTCCCTGCCATGGGCAGGGACGCCTTCCACTGTCCCAGGCTGCTCCAAACCCCATCCAACCTGGCCTGGGACATTCCCAGGGATCCAGGAGCAGTCACACTTTCTTTGGGAACCTCTACCAGGGCCTCCCCATCCTCAGAGGAAAGGACTTCTCCCAAAAATCCCAAATGTTCCGTTTCACTTCATACCCCAACTATGTGCTTGCACTCATTAAGAGTTGAGTACATCCTTTTAATTAAGACTAGAATTAATTTAGCACACTCCTGGAACATCCCAAATCCTTCCTTAACACTTCATTCACAAAATACATCTCAACTCAAGAAGTTTTTCCTCATTTTTAGGCCCCTTTTTAGCTCACAGCCACACAGGGAGAGCAGCAGATTGCACTTCCCACTGAGGGCGAGTTACAGCTGCTCCTTCTGAGCCAGCCCTCCCTGCAAATACATCCTGATCCTATCAATCCTTGCTAAACTTCTGGAATGGCTCTTGTTTATAAAGGCAAGACCTACAGCAGGACACTCAAAATATTTCATATCAGGCTACGCTACAGTGCCTTCCTGACTGGCACGTTCAGAAAGCCTTGGAATTGATCCGGCTGGGATCAGAGCTTCCAAGCCCTGGCCTGGTGATGGGAATTTGTGTGTAAAGCCAGTAGTGATAAGAGAAGGAAGTCAGGATGGTGAAAAGATGAGATCCTCATGAAAGCCACTGGCATTGTCCAGACACAAGAAAAGCTCCCAGTGGGAGCCATATCCTGTTTCAGACCCAGCTGGATTTAACACTTCCCTGGAATCTCCTTGCACAAGCCCTGAGTTTTCCAGCAGAACAACCATTAATGTCAAAACTTAACCCGAAGTGGCCTGGAAAAAACCCAAACATCACCAAATTCTGCCCTTCATTCTTCCCTGAGGGCAGAACTGGATATACTTGGATTGAGCAAGCATCTTTCCAGAAAAAAATGCAAGGAAATGGAATCATCCTCATCTTTACAGGGATCCTGAGGAATTTTAAGAGTCAAACTTGTGCCAACCCTGTCAGACAGACAGTGCCAAAGTGACAGAGCAGATCTGGGATTATCCAAGCTCACTTCTGAGTATTCCAGAGGATTTTCCAGCCATTCTCATTTCCTGGTGCCAAGAAGAAATGAGGAACAGCTCCCACCCTGAGCATGGGGGACATCCCAACCAGAGCCCTCACCTCAGTCCACTGCTGCTCCCAAAATCCAATCAAGTCTTCCCTCCAACTTCCCCCAGAACTGCAATTCCAGGTCAGGCTCAGAGGATAAAACATTGCTCAACTTCACAAAGCACAACGTTAAACCTTGAGGCAAAACCCAGCCTTAGTTTAACTCAGCTCTGCATAAACCAAAGCTTCAGCAGAAAAATCTTCAAGTACTGAATTAGCAGAGATGTGGGACAAGCTCCCACATATTCCATTTTTTTCTAACTGGGAATCCCGGGTGCTGTGAAAGGCTCAAAGTTAAATGTGAGGGAAACTGGAGAGAGCTCAGCACATCTCCTTTGGAATGGGAACACTGGGTGTCAGGAACTGGCCAGAGCGGGGAGCAAAAAGGTTTGCAGGAGATTCCTTCTTTTCTCTTTAGAGCAGGAACGTGCCCAAGGACAGGGCTGGAGGATTCCTCATGGAATCAAGGAAAGCAGAAACAAACTGGGCTAAACCAGATGACAGAAGTGAGGGGCAAAAATCACAAACTGGGCTAAACCTGATTACTAAAGTGAAGGAAAAAGTACAAACTGGGCTAAATCAGGTGACAAAAGTGAGAGGAAAAGCACAAACTGGGCTAAACCTGATTACAAAAGTGAAGTAAATATAAAATAACTGAGGAATCGTAATTTGACAGCGATGTTACAGGGAAACAAAAAATTAATCCCAGTAGTGATGTCTGAGAGCCAAATTTGATGCATTTATGAGCAATGCAACAGGTTGGAAGCTCTGCCTTCACCAGGGACCAGCCCCAGACTTTGAGGGGAGATGGAACCCCCCCAGAACTCGACTCAGGTTGAGGAGCAACACCCCAGGGGCGCGTCTCTGGCTCGGCAGAGCAGCACGATAAGGAAAGCTCTGCTCACGTGCAGAGCTCTGAGCGACCTCAGACTTGGCTAAACCCTCATCCCCTAAACACACTCCAGACCTGGATGGCTCAAAGGGACCCAGCCTCGCCTGAAAGCTCCAGACCTCCAGGAAATCAATGGAAAATTTTATAGCTCACATGCAAGCAGGGTCAAGGGCAGAGCGTGCACGGAGCATGTCGAGATGTATGTTCAGGGAAACAAATGTGTGCGTTCAGCTTGGAAAGGGGCTGGTTCATCCCTGAGGGAATCATCTCCTCCACCCCATCCCACGGCAGGGAGGGAGTTGGGGGGATTGTTATCATCCACGTGCGGGCCAGGAAAACCCAAGTCATCCCTTTGCCCTTTCCAATACCTTTCCATCCATGCTGGAGGCGAAGCCATGCGTGAATCCAGCCCAGGACCCATCTCTCCTCGCAGGGAAGGGGAGAGGGAGAAGCTGAGTGACTCAGGAATGTGCAGCCTGCTCTGCCATCTGCTCCTGGCATGGGCCCACTGCATCCCGGCCATCACACGGGGCTTGTGGAAAAGGCACAGCCCGGTGCCAATCCTCCCTGCTTGGAGGTTCTCAGGGCTATATTTAGGATTTTTGGGAAGGAGGGGGGTGTTATTGGTTGTTACCAGGACAAAAACATGTGATTCAATCGGCAGCAGCTCGGTTCCACCGGGCCACAGCATCATGTGAGTCCTGGTAACAGCCACGTCTGCCAACTTCCCAAGACTTTTGGAGCATTATTTTTCCTATTTATTGCTCACTCCTCAACATGTTGAACAAAGACAGGGGCTTGCTGCACGCTGCAATCTGGGCCCACCGTGTCCCATCCAGATCAGAGCAAAACAGCTCGGGATTGGGAAATACACAGCATGATTTAACCCATAAATCCAGGATTTCACTGGCACAGCTGCTCTTCTGCAACATCACGCCAGACATCAATGAGGAAAGGCTTTGCTGGCACTGCGAGAGCCCATCATGTGGCTCAGCTAATTAAAAACTGACCTCGGCCATCATCATCAAATGTTGTAATCACAAGCCTGCAAGTGATTAGATGGAGAAACAACACCCCCCCTTCCTCGTTCCCAGGGATCAGCAGCTGACTAAGCCCAACTCAAGGCCCTCAATCCGTTTTATAAACAGCAGAGCTCAGCTGTTGTCAGGGATGAGGACACCCAGGAATTCTGACCAGCCAGCATTTCCCTCTTGCTCCACAACCAGATTTTTGCCAGACATGGAGGAGTCAGCATCAACTCCAACCCCTCTGCTTCCCTATCCCACCAGGAACGGGATGGCAGCCAGGGAATTCAGCCTACCACATCTCAAGCACTGCTAGAAAGGTGATTTAGGTGGACACGATACCATTAGCTACCAGAGGATGAATTCCAGCCTGAGCACTCAATCCTTGACAGGTATACGAAGACAGAGAATTGATTTTTAATTCTCTGGTAACTTTGCACTCTCTCTTAGGTTAATCTTGGGATGTTGTACGCTCAGCAGAATAGGAAAAGTTAATTAAGGGCAGATGAAAGATGATGGAAGCAGAGGATGGATAAAAGGGGGTGGATAAGAGGCAGGATGTTCCTTGGAAGATGGAGAGGGGAAGCTGCATTGAGAGCCCACAGGGTTCTCTCCACCCTCAAAAGCCCCAAAACCCTGAATCACAGAAAGAATTACAAAGGTTATTTTCCTGAAATTACCTGGATATACCAGAGCTACCACCAGATCTCTTGGAAAGGATCTTCACCTGAGCACCACCAGCACCTCTGCCACCACATGGAAAGGAACAAACTCTCTCAAATTATGACAGCAAACAAAAAACCCAAACCATTTCTGCTCAGTTATAAATCCCCATGTTCACCTTGAGTCACTGGAATCATAAGTGTTGGAAAAGACAGGACAGAACATCAAATCCAACTGTTAACACTGTCACCTCTAAAACACTCCCATTCCAATTACCTTGGGATTTCTACTCCTGGATGTTGTTTAATTGGGATTTTTGCTGTTACTTGGCAACAACATCTGTTAATAAATAACATTATTTCATTTTTTAATAATAAAAATATTATCTCATTTTTGGAGTTTTGGGGTTTTGAAGGGTTTTGTAACCTCATTTAGCTCTTATCTCAGTGGCAAGCTGTGGAACTCATGGTCCCAGCCTGATTCTGCAAAATCCCCAGCGCCTGACAACCCAGTGCGGTGATTTTCCTGTTCAAGCACCTCTTTTGTTGTGTATTCTCAGAAAGAACCTTCAAACCATTGCATCTCTTTCCAACCACTCTAAAAATCCACTCTGGGTAAAACACCTCCAAAACTGCTCCCCCTTTTCATTGCTTCTGCCTCTGAATTCCTGATTTTTCTGCCTCCTTGGTGGGAGGAATTTACTCCAATGAGAGGCAGCACTTGAGGCACAGGCACTGAGCCCATTTATATAATACAAGATATTTTCCATGTGTTTTGTCGGGCTCTTCACACTTCTGTTTGCTTTTTTTCCACCACTGCTGTGTGTGGTGCCAAAGGCTACATTGAGCAACCACTGAGGGCTTTAAGCACTTCTTCTCCATTAATATAATAAACTCAGAACAGGAAAAAAATTGGAGAAGCAGCTCCTTGGCATTTGGCAGGGAAGAATTCAGCTCCCAGCAGCTTCTCCCAGCTCCCAGTGCCACGTCCCAGTTGACAAGAAGCCAACATCAAAAGCAGGTGGCCAAAGGGCTACTGCATCTTCCACTCTGCTGGTCCTTGGATGAAGCAGGACCATGAAGGAAGCACCATGAAATACCCTAGAGTGCACTTATCTGGATTTTCTGGGTGTAAGAAGGGTTTATACACCATGGGAAGGGTGTGCACTGGGGTGGGCCCCGCAGAGACCCCAAGAGGTGACCCAGGGCCCTAAAAGATGACCCAGGCCCTGTACAGGCCCCAAAAGGTGACATTTTCCCAACCCTTCCAGCACCCAGAGGCCAAATGGATGCACAGAATCCACTCTCAAGGTTTCCTGGAAAATATTTTTCCTGAGGTGTCCAGGCTGCTGTTCCACAGGGTCAGGCCAGTGCCTCAGCTCAGGAACGTGCTGAGCTCTGCTGCTGAACCCAGTCCTCTCAGATCTACCTTGGGCCACAAGCAGGAACTCAGGGATGTGGGAAGAACCAGGAAATCAAGGATATGAGAACCACCAGGATCCAATCTCCCAGCTGTACTGGGTTTTTATCATCCTTCCCCACTCCGAAACCCCCTCCTGTGTGGGGTCACACAAGAACCACGTGGGAAACATCCAGTAGGATTCCCTCAGGACATCCAACGTGCAAAACTGATTTTCTTAAACACTTTGGAAGCTTTGGAAGTGGTGTTCATTCCCACTTTATTTCCAGGTCACTAGATATTCTGAGTGGGAAGGGATTATCAAATTCAGCTCTTAAGTGAGGGCCGTGCAGGGATTGAACCACGACCCTCACCAACAGAGCTGATCTCACTGAAGAATTCCAAGCTTATCCCTTGATTATTCCAAGATTTCCTGGTGTTCAGTGCTCCCCAGGCTGAACATCACTTCCAGACCCAAAGAGCATCACAGGCAACCTTGAAGTTTGCATTACATGAAACCCAGCCCATCAAAACAGACACAAAAAAAAAATCAAGATTTATCCATCCTTTTACCACTCCCTCAGCCTCTAACACCACCAAAAATCATGGTTGAACAACATCCCACAAAGCTTTTCCCTGCAAAGCCAGAATTATTACAGACCCCAGAGCAACAACCCAGTCCATGCTCTCAGAGCAACTGCCAGAAGATCCTGAGTGTTTTGGATTGGAAAGGACCTTAAACCTCCCCTCATTCCAACCCCTGCTGAAGCTGAGCTGCCATAGACCAGGCTGGTCAAAAACATGGAATAAAACATCACTGGGAGCTGCTGATCCACACAGGAATCATTTATTTTGGGAAAAACCAACCCACAATGTCCAACCCTCCAACAGCCAGGTTGTGAACAAGAATTTATAAATTTAACACAAATCCCTGTTAAACTTTGGACAAATTTAGGCCCTGGAGGCTCCTATTAATCAGCACTAACCCCTCCTCATGTTAAAGGGGGAAAAAAATCCTCCATTCCAGGCTGTTTCCAGTTGTTCCTGGCACAAGGCAACACTTCTTATTTTTAAGACCCCACCCCATGTTTGTGAGTTTTTATAAATAAATTATAGACCTACACAAAGTTAAAGGAAACACCCCAGAATCCATAGGGACCAAAAAGCAAGGAAGAGGCCTCCAGACTGCCATCTTCCCTGGATAAGCTGATCTCATGTACTTCCAGCTTTGATACACAAAACAAGTGTGCAGAGACTTTTATCTTTGGGGAAAAAAATAACTTTGCTTTCTGATAACATCAAAAAACTCCCCAGAATGGGCAAAAAAATCAAGGAAAAAAGTAAATGCTATAAAAACCTGGAAAATAATTAATAGATTTTTCTGTGCTTTCATAATAACATTCACTTGGGTAACCATAAAAAGCGATTATTATGGTAATAAAAGGATGAATAATTTATTATGAATCCCAGACAAACTGTTCCCTTCCAGAATTCTAAGATGACTCCATGCATATGAAAATCATCTCTTAAATGTCTGCGCTCACTGTAGCCATGGGGCCAGAAAGGTCTTACATGGCTTTATAGGATTGATTTTCACTCCCAAAAGTTTCCCTAGGAGTTAAAATGGGAATATAAACCTGATCATGTTGGAACCACGCTGTGCAAGTTGTAACTTGTGTTCCCATTTACTCAGAACAGGGATCAGTTTTGCCTGTTGCATTTCCAGACACAAATTTGGGAAGGGGATCCATGTGCAATTCCCTCAAACTGGCATTTCCTCAACACACAGAACTCGATATCTAAAATACTGCTCATAACTTTTGCTTGCAGCAGCATCCAGAACTGAAAGGGGTTTTTGTATGGATTGACCCTCTCGGAGACTGTGAACTGTCAGAAACAGGGAAGACAACCAAATAAATCCAAATAATAAATCTGAAATCCAAGAGGGGAACTTTGCACCCCCCCAGAGCTGAATGTGCTGTGAACAAACCTCGAATGTTAGCGAAGAAATTCCCAACAAAGCACAAAGCCACAGAACACCAGGATTTCACCAGAGCAGGGTTAGGTGGGATATTGGGAAGGAAAATTTCCCTGTGAGGGTGGGGAGAGGCTGGGATGGAACTCCCAGAGAAGCTGAGGCTGCCTCTGGATCCCTGGAAGTGTTCCAGGCCAGGCTGGACAGGGCTCAGAGCACCCTGGGGCAGGGGAAGGAAGAGCTGGTTGGGCTCTAAGATCCCTTCCAGCCCAAACCATTCCCTGCTTCCATGGATAATCCAGCAGCTCCCAGCTTAGGGAACCAAATCCATCCCCTCCCCACACCTGCCCAGGGCAGGAGGCTCCACAGAAGCCCCGAATTCCAACACCAAGGAGCAGAGAGCAGAACTGGAGCTCCTTCCAAAGCAAACAGCCATAATTCAGGATCTGAGACTTCCCAAAGCACCGACTGAAAAGAGCAGGAGCTCATTCCTAATAAAGCCCAACTGCCTGGTCTGGGTTTCCCAGCTGCTCCAAGTGCACACAGTCTGGAACTGAACTGAGCTAATCTAAACCATGAACATGAAGCATCCCTTGGATTAGATCTGCAACCCTCTGTTTCCATTCCCAGCTCGTTTTCCCAGAGTTCAACAAGCGACAAATAAACCTCGGAGAAAGAAAGAGGAATTGTGTCAGCATCTCGTGTAATCTGGTATTAAATAAGTCCTCACACAAACCATAATAAAATTCAATTTATTGGACTTTGTAAAACGTGATTCCCCACCTTGATAATTAAAAAGATATTGTAATAAAAGTCTTTAGTCCTCATGTGCTGCACATTTGTTCCCATCTGATTTTTATCCGAGCAGGGGGATTATAAGAACATGGAACTGCTGCCTTTGCGTGCAGGCACAATGTCAGGGAGAGAACTCTGGTGTCACAAGAAATTCAGGCAAGAGATCCAGAGCTCTGAGGCCTCAGCAGCTGCTGGGCCAGCCCAGCCCAGCCCAGCATGAACCACCACAGCCCAGTCCTGCACCCTGTGGCACCACCTGGGCTTCCCACAACGGAATATCCCAAGATTTTGGCACCTGCCTTGGTCAGGACAGTGGGATTAAAGCTGCTTTTCCACTCTGGAGTCAGCACCAAGCTCAGAGCAAAGACTTTTGTTACCAATTAACAGGAGAGGCAGAGGTGCAGCACCAGCCCTTCCCACCCTGGTTTGCCAAGGCCCAGGATCTTCCTGCCTGGCTTCCAGGAGAAAAACGGGAAGCTCCTTGACTCGAACCACAAAATGTGCACATCAAGTCATTTTCCCTGACTTGAGTAGGAACAGAAGGATAATTCCCTCCCAGAGATTTCCAGGTTAAATCCAACACTCTCTGAGCAGCCTCTTGTTCTCTTAGCATCAGCTTGGGGCACAGCACCAGCATTCCCAGGGATTTTTCCTGGTCCCTTTGCTCCTTCTGACCCAGATTCCCTAAACCAGCCAAGGTTCCAACCCCACTCACAGCCACCCTCTGGGAAAACCCTGCAGATTCCCCAGAGCTGCTCTGGATTCAGCTCCTCTGCCAGGCCAGAGCTTCCACAGGATGGCTGGGGTTGGAGGGACCCAGCCCTCAGAATGGGAATTTCCACTGCTCCACTCATCTTGGCCAAAAATCAAAAAAGCTTTGGTTGCTTCCCCCATCATGTTGGGGCTGTGAGTAGAGGAGCCTCCACGATGTTCACTCTGGAATCTCCATCCTCACAGCCAGGAAGTGATCAGGGATTGTGCTGGAAGCAAAACAGGACCAACCACAGGGAAACACCACCAATGACAACCCAGATCCCAGAGAAATTTGGGATAATTTGGGTTGGACAGGACATTAAAGGTCACCCAGGTCAACCCTTGACAGCAAGATCCTAAAGATGCTGGGCAGGACCCGCCTCCAAGCTCACCCACATGGACAACATCTCTGCTTTATGCAATTCCAGTCCCCTCCTGACTTCTCCTGGCTGGATCCAACCACGGGATCTCAGCCCTTGGAGTGAGCGCAAAGGGAACCCGAGTGCAAAATATAAATCCCTTCTCCAAACACACCCCCCTTCCTAAAAACCAGGCAAACACACCCAACACGAGCAGGGCCCACGCTGGCTGTTTATTTAACATGCATTCCTCCACCTCGGGACAGACTCCATCCATCCATCCCGCTAGAAAACACTCCCAGATCACAGGGAAAAGCAGGAGACTCCACTCCCCTGAAGCAGGGAGGAGGCACCAGCAGAGCAGAGTTCTAAAGCTCAACCAAAGTCTAAGTTTCACCAGATTAATTATTTTTAAATCTGCTCAGAAAACACACTCCCCAAATCAAGTTAATTCCCAGCACAGCTTCTGCTACAATTCCAAAGAATATTAATTTGTAGGTCTGTTTATTATAGGACCAGCCTAAAAGCACTGCAGCATTTTTTATTTCACATATGAGCCTGGAATGAAGTTGATTTCTCTACATTTACCCAGATCTAAAATACCATCTGTCCATGGAGCAGATAAAGCTCCAGGCTGGATAACTTCACCTGGATAAATCCCTGCAGAAAGAACCAAACTTAGATCATGCAAACCAAACTTAGATCATGCAAAGAGTAAAACATGAGAATAAATGGAGAGAGAACACCACAAGTTCCAGCACTGCCACAGGGTTGGAAGGGATGATCTTGGAGGTCTTTTCCAGCCTCAGTGAATCCACGAGATCAAGAATGTGATTTATCATCCCCAGCCAGTGAAATGATGGAGCAACTGGGCTGGACTGGGAGGCTCAGCCCAAAGAGCAGCACAGGAGGGAAGACACAGGTTTGGAACCTGCAAATTCTCTGGCAAAAGGAGGATTTGAACCTCACTGAGCACTTCAAACAGTCCCAGTGCAGAGACAAACAATGATGGGGAAAAACCAAACCAAAACCACCCAGAAATGCAAATATTAATGCTGAGTTTTCTCTTTTGGGATCATTCTGAAATAGGGATATACCCCTTAAATCTGTGCTTCCTGGCACATGAACTCTCTCTGCCAGAGAGCGCAATCTGTCCCAGCTTCAACATCAAAATAAAATAAAATAAAGCCCTTAGGTTTTTTTCCCTATTAGAATAAAAAAAAAAAAAAAAACCCAACAGTGTGTTGAACTATAGAAAAAAAAGCTCATTCATTTACATAATTACAAATCTCAGTCACTAAAACCTTTAGGGCCATCGTGCCACAGAGAGTTTAAAATACAAATAACCTGTGCACACAGGCCAGGTTGAACTCCTCATCCACACTCCAGGATCCGTGAGGAGGCTGGGAAGGGACTGCAGCTCCCAGCCCTGTGAGCACACGAGGGCACTGTTCTGTAGGCTCAGCTCAAACCCATCCTGTGCTCCTGCAAACAAATCCCTGGGCTCAGCCCAGGCAGCCAGAGCTGCCCTGGAGAACCCCAAGTGCAGCCAGAAGCGAATGGGATCAGAATCCCAAACTCCTTCCAGGAGATCCTTCCCTTCCCTGCCCAGCAGCATCAATATTTGGGCAGGGAATGATGAAAATCAAGGCACTTATCTTGCCCTAATTACCAAAGGTCTCATTTTTCAGGCATTATGAGACAGGAGCTGACTCAGGGCAAGGGCTTGATAGTTTTTTGGTTTTTGTTTTGTTTTTTTCTCAGGGAGCATAAATCAGGTGTGATGGAGATTCCACAGAGCCTAAAAACCTTCAGGAAACTCTCAGGTCAAATCCAGCAGGGGAAAGTTATTAAATTTCAGCCCTTTATTTAAGGTTTAAACAAACTGATCAATAAACTTGGCATTATAAGAGAGGAGCTGATTCAGGACAAGGTTTTGTGGTTTTTTGCTGGTGGCACCTGCACTGGATAAATCAGGTGTGATGGAGATTTCACAGGGCATAAAAACCCTCAGGAGACTCCCAGGTCCAACCCAGGAGGGAGAATTGATTCAGATTCAGCTCAGTATTCAATGTTTAAACAAATGGATCCAAAAACTTGGATTAAATCCACTGGAAAGTAACTGGTTGGAAACTCAAGTGACACTCCAGGGCCTCCGATCTGTGATTCCAAGAGGTGCCAACACTTCAGAAAGCAGCGGGAGCAGATGGGACAGGAGAAGGCTTTTGGCCAGAAAAGCAAATTAACAAAACAGGTGTAAGAGAGCTCCCAAATCCCACAGAGCTGAAGCTGCCCCAGACCAAACCCTGCTGAAATCTGCTCCTTTTAGAAATTCCAGATCCACCTTGTGCCCCCCACAGGCTGCCACGCTTGTCACCTGAATTTCTGCCACCTCCTCTGCCCTCTGAGCCCGAAATCCTGGTGTTCCCCACATCCTCCCTGCTCCTGCAGCTCCCCCAGGCTCAGGGGGGTTTATGATTTCAGACACACGGGGGTTTTGCTCTTTCAGACACACTCAGCCCCTCCTGTCAAGCCCCACTCCCAGCTCCTGTGTTCCTCCTGCAGCACGTGCTGACAGATGCCACATTCCTGCTGCTGCAGGGCTCCTGGGGAAGCACAGGCAGACTGGAGCAGGAGGAAGGCAGGAAATTGCTCTGTTTGGGATAAAAAGAAATGTCTGCAGGACTCCTCCGAGGACAACAATGTTCCCACTGAGGCACAGGGAGCTGGGCCTCCAGATTCCATTTCCTGCCCCCCAGAGCAGCTGATTTCCCTCCCATTCCCATGAAAGCTTTTCAAATCTTGGAGCTAAGTGGCCAAAAAATTTATCAGTCCAGTCATCCTGGCTGCCTTTTTTTTTTTTTTTGGCACTCTGAACATGACAAATGGAATGGTACCTATGGAGATGTCTGGAGATAAATCAGATTGAAAGGCAAAGAAGGAAAAGGAGACACAGAGTTTGCTTTTCCTTAAAATCCATTCCTCACTTCAGAGCTCCCAGAGCAGGGCACCAAACCACCTTCAACTCCAAAAATTCGTAATATAAAGATACATTAAAAAAAAAAAAAAAATCAACAACCAACTGCTTTCCTTGACCAGTCTGTCCTCTAAATATTATTTTGTGATGTCTAATGAGAGAAAACTCATTAGAGTAATGAGCATCAAGAACTTCCCTCCCTTGAGGAACACATCAGGGACACAGGAGCCAGTACCTCATGCTGGGACACTCCAGCCAACAAGGATCTTCCTGTGGCTCCAAGTCTCAATCTCCTGTAAATCTCCAGGAACAACAACCCCTTCCTCTGGAATACAAGAGGATTTGCAAGTGCATTTCTTCACAAAGCTGCGAGTCCTGAAGGGACCATGAACTCATCTGTGCTGACCTCCTGCACCACCCCAACAATTCCATTTCCCCGCTCACTCGGCTCCATAAAACTCCAAAAGTACATAAAATCCTAAAATTGGGGTCCTGGCTGAGCACCCTGCCTGGTTTGAGGAGCAGCAGGGGACAGCAAATCCTCTGTGGCACTTCCATCACAAACGCTGGGCTGTGGCCAAGGCAGAACGTGCTGGGGTTTAGCTTCCAGCTCAGATTCTCTCTCTATCTTATCCTTTTGTTTCCAAAGTTTTCTCTCTCAAAATGATCCCAGTGCATAAATACCACATCACTCCATTTATTTTAGGGTTTTTTTCAGAAATGCAGTAGATTAAGAGCTTTTCAATCTCTTGCTCTCATTTTTTTTTTAAGCCCTTTTTTTCATACTACCACTTTTTGACATCCTTTGGAAAAGAAAAATAGGACCAATCCCCCCTGGTTTGATGAGGGACACGAGGTTTCCCCTCACACCCACCCCAGCACCCCACTGACCTTTCCCTGCCCTTCCCAAAGGCTTTATTCCCTTGGCAGTGCCATCAGGAGCAGCCGCCTGCCTCAATCCCAGCTCCAGCTGCATCCCAGCCCGTTTCATTTCCATGGGCTGAGCTTCCCAAAGCTCCCAGAGCACAGGGCACAGCTGCTGGATCACCACCCTGCCCTTCCCAGCCAAGGCAGAGCTCCAGCAGCAGGAATTTTATCCGGAATTTTATCAGGATTTTATCTGATGAGGGGCTGGAACAAGAGCAGGCCAAGCTCATGGAGCTCAAGCACCAACCTCCTCAATTCCTGAGGGCTCCCTGATGAGGAATATTTTTATTTCAGATGTCTCAGCCAGTTTTGGATCCCTTTGGTGTGGCTCCAGCCCGTAAAACCCTAATTGTTCTCCTCAGATACACGGCCAGCCCTCTGGAAAAACATCCGGCTTTATTCCAGCCACCTTTGTCAAGCAAATCCTTGAAGGATGAGGCAACTTTTGCTTGACCTCCATTTAAGAAGGGTCCAACCAGAGCCCATATTTGTCTCCAGAACCACAACTGGAACAGTTTATTGGGGTTTCTCCTCCCCTGCAGGAAAACGGAGCCATTAAGGGATGGCTTCACTCAGCTGTGAAGTCTAACCTGAGCACTGAAACCACAGCTGCTTTTCCCAGTATTTTCCAAGGAGAGAAGCAGGAAAACACAAAATTATCCATCAGTACAGGGCAGTGGGAGTAGAGAATTTGGGACCAACCATCACTCAGAAGCAGCTCTCCAGGAGCACAGGCATTAAGTGGGAATTGCCAAAAAAAGCCCTCACGTTTCCCTAACAAAGAGCTCTCAAATCCAGCTCTTAGGCCGAGTCATAACAATCCACAAAACTGACTCTCAGCCTTCCAGCAGCTCCTGCAGCTCTGAGGAACAGGCTAAGCAGGCAAATCCGAGTCACCACACAGAGAAATGAGTTACTCCAGTTAGAAATGAGCTACCACGAGTCAGGGCTACCAGTGCCACCCCATTACTCAACCCAGGCCAGCTGCTTTCATTCCCACCCAGCCTCAACCATCAAAGGCTCCGACAAATCCCGACTCTTCCCAACTTTCTTGCCCACCCAACAGTTGTAAACATCCAGCGAGCCTCTCTGGTGAGTAATGGGAACAGAATCTGCTCCGTGGCCGCGCGAGCGCTCGCCGGGAGCTCTCTGGTGGATTTGGCCTCGCGCAAACGTGCAACGTGATGTGATTTCCCACAAATGTTCCTGCCAGCGGGACTCTGCGCTCATCCCGAGCGGCTGGGGAATAAACAAAGGAGCAGAAAACACCAGCGAAGCACAGCAGTGGGCTTGGGATTGAAAAATATCCACGGAGGATGAGCACGTGATGGGAGCGGAGCCGATGCACGGGATCGGCTTCCCCGTGTTGGGAAAGAGGGAGAATTGGCCTTGATTCCCTCTCTACTTCTTTAGCCTCGCTTAGAAGAGGAAACAGAGGTAACAATTCATAAACCAATAAAATCCCATCTGAAAACCATCTCAGAAATGGGTCAAGCACTTCCCAGTTAGCCTCGGGCGCTGCGGTGCCGGCACACGCCAGAACTCGGAGGTGATGAAACGGGCGGGGGGCTCGAGCTGACAGGAGCATGAAAGGATTTCAGACACTCGAGCCACGGGGATGGCTCGGGTCACACATGGGGCTGCTCCTCCTGACAGGCTCCATCTGGGATCAGGAACAGCTGGGAAGAGGATTGAGTTACACAGGCACGGGGAGAGCGCAACCAGAGCGGCCAAGATGCCCAGGTGCTCATCCGGCCTCACCACGCACTCCAGGATAAAGATCCTGGATTTTCCAAGGCCTCCATGAACTCCTCAATTCACTCCTTACAGCAATATCCCTGCTCCCAAGGGCCCTCACCCCATAAACCAGAAGCAACTGGGAATGCAGATCCTGGATTTTCCAAGGCCTCCATGAACCTCAAGTCACTCAGCACAGTATCCCTGTTTCCAAAGGCCCTCACCATGAGCTTTGGAACAACTGGAATAAAGATCCCAGGTTTTTCAAGGCCTCTGTGAACCTTGATTCACCCTGCACAACAATATCCCTGTTCCCAAGGGCCTTCACCACAATCCAGGAGCAGCTGGGAATACAGATCCCGGGTTTTGCAAGGCCTCCATGAACCTCAAGTCACCCTGCGCAACAAAATCTGTTTCCAAAGGCTCTCACCATGAGCTTTAGGAACAACTGGGAATAAAGACCCTGGATTTCCCAAGGACTCCATGAACCCCTCAATTCATTTCTTTCAACAATATCCCTGTTCCCAAGGGCCCTCATCACAATCCAAGAGCAAGTGGGAATAGAGATCCTGGGTTTTGCAAGGCCTCCATTTTGTCCACATCACTCAACAATACCCCCGTTTCCAGGGGCTCCCACCATGAGCTTTGGGAACAACTGGAATAAAGCCCCTGGAATTTCCAAGTACTCCATGAATCCCTCAATTCACTCTGCACAACAATATCCCTGTTCCCAAGGGCCCTCACCACAATCCCAGAGCAACTGGGAATAAAGATCCTGTGTTTTCCAAGAATCTCAATTCACTCTGCACAATATCCCTGCTTCCAAGGGTCCCATCACCTCTTCCTGCAATTAAAATCTGGGATGCCAGTGGGCAAAATATGGAGCCCAGACCACCAAAAGTAAAATTCAGATCCAAGTACAGCACAAATATTCCAGCATTAAAACCTTTGGAAGTGACATTCAATGGGAAAACAGCACAGAAATGCAATGGAAAAAATGCAGTACCTGGTGCAGGTGTTCAGGAGGTGAATTCCCACAGCGTGGAGTCAATAATCCTGCCGGGAAAAAGAGAAGCTAAATTAATATTCTGTTAAAATGTGAAATAAAGATCTTCTCTAATTAAATAAAATAAAGACAATTAACTCATTAAAGGTGCAAACAGATTTATCGATTAAGGAGTAGAGGCTTTAGGGTTGTATTTTTCTTTACACTAGGAACTTCTGATAATTATATTGAATTATTAATAATTAATGATTATTAATAATTATTAATAATTCTACCTTCTTTTATTCTCCAAAAATCGTTCATCCTAACAAATAAAAGGCTTGGAAGAAAAATCTGGAACAGTTTCAAAGGAATCCTTTCATATGGAAGTTACATGGACAGGTTCCTTCAGCAGCTGATTCCTTCAGGCAGCAAATCAGGGAATTTTCTGGGAGTACAAATATTAGAAATGGCCACACATCCCATTTACTCCACAGAACTCTGGAAAAACCTTCAGGAAAGACCATTTTATTTTAATTTTCTCAGTTATAAAAAATAAAATTAACAATTAAACACCTGAAACTTCAGGACATGCTTGGCCTCAGTGATCTTTTCAAGACCTTTAAGAAGTTCAAGAGTGCAGCCAAAATTTCCAGGACCTCTAAATCAAGCTAAATGATTCTGTAATTCCATGCTTGTCATTCCCAGTGCTCACCATTGGCACCAATGGCTTCACAACCAACCAGGTTCATTAGAGCAGCAAGAACAAGGTCCAAAATCCAAATGCCACTAAAATCCCACTAAATTCTCATCCATCAGAGCCAATATTGGAGTTCCCTGTCTCTGAAGTGAGGGGATGCATCCCTGGAAGTGTTCCAGGCTGGGATGGACAGCTTGGAGCAGCCTGGGATGGTGGAAGGGGTCCCTGCCCGTGGCAGGGGTGGGACTGGAGGAGTTTTAAGGTCCCTTCCCACCCAACCCATCCATGATCTCACCCAGAACCACAGCTCTTGGGAAACGAGCCCAAAATCCCCCCTCCACTCCTTCATTTATTACGAATCCATGATTTTTTGGGAACAGCTGCTGATTTCTGAGTGCTCAGGGCTGGCAGAGCTGCAAATCCTCTGGACTCGGAGCATCCATGGGGGAATCCCCGACCGACCTTTGCTCCACACCCACTCAGGGAGCACTGAGGCAAGGGCAGCCCTGACCAGGGTCACAAACACATCCAGAGGGGAATGTGCCTCCCTGGCCCTGCTGACCACCAGGGGATTCCCTGTCAGAGCATCCATGGCAAAGCTGTTGCACAATAAACAGCACAAAGCATCCCGTGAAATCACGGCCAGGGCTTGGAATGCTCCAAGGAATGCTCAGGATACAAATATTTATGGGGCTTGATGAGCTGCAGCCCTGCTCTAATGAAAGCAAGGCTGGAGAAATGGGCCTGGACTGTGCTTTGCCCAAAAGGAGGAGGGCTGGAGTGTAAATATTCCTGCTCCATGAAACAATTCCTGCTCCCTGGCAGGGCCAGCACACGCATGGCACATCAGCGGCAGGGAATTTGGAAATTTTTCCCTGTAGCTGCAGAGGGAACTCAGCCCAGCCTGGGCCAGCAGCACCCAGGGGTGCAGATGCCACCAGAACACCTGGACTGTGCAAATCCCGAGCAACTGGGATTTCCACAACCCCAAATGGGATTTCCATGATGATTGCCAAATCCCCCAAATGGGATTTCAGTCCAGTTTCCCTTGGTTTGCATGTTTTCCAAGGCACAGCCAGGGAGGAAAACCCCTTCTGGGAAGTGGGGATGGCACCCAGGGATTGCAGGAGGTGAGCACAGGGAATCCCCCAGCACTGGGGGCAGCAGGGGAGGGAGGGGATTCCTCCCTTCTGTCCTGCTCAGGTGAGACCCCTCAGGAGCTCCAGCTCTGGGAACTCCAGCACCAGGACATGCTCCAGAGGAGGCCTGCAGTCTCCCTGGATGAGCCATTTATCTCCAAACCCAAATAAAGCACATTTTTAGGCTGGGCCATTGCATGGGAAAGATGCATTTTGAGTGAACAGCTTGAATTAACGAGCCAGTAAAACTTAAATTGACCTTTTTTGTTGTTCTTAGCATTAAAAGGACCATCAAACTTCCCTTTTTTTTTTTTTTTTTTGTTGGAATGGTAGAATTGAGTGAATAGAGCTCAGTTATGGTATCAAGTGATGCATTTCAGGTTTGCTGTTAAACAAATAGAAATAAAAACCCCTCTTTTCTCTCAGAGAGCCTTTTACTGATAACTAGGATAATTAGATTTTAACTGGGCTGCCCACAAAGAACCAGCATTCCAACCATCCCCTGCCTCCTTCCCAGCTCAAAAGGCATTGCAGGAAGAAGCAGGGGGAAAGGACGAACCATTAAAATCCCATTTCAACAGAATCCTTGTGTTTCTCAGTGCAAGGCCATTAAAAGATGCACTGATACCTCCAGGATTGGGTTCCCCCATTTGGGGAAAATGGGATGTTCATTTGTCAGGGCTGTGCTGCAACCTGATCCTAAATAAAATCCATTTCTTTCCACATTTGCTCCAGATGAGCCCGGGATGCTGAGCCAGCTGTGCTGCAGATGTGCTGCTCCTGCACCCCTGGCAGTGCCCCTGCTGCCATCCTGGGCTTTGGGGGGCTTTTCCTGCACATCCCAGGGGAAGTTTGGTCTCAGCAGGGAGAAATGGAGCTCAGCAGCCCTTTGGAAAAGCTGCCAGGACCTGGATCCACACGGGATCAGCCAGGTCCTGCTCCTCCCCCTCTTCCCAGCTCGGAATTCTCCACTTGCACTTCTCTCCCTGAGCTCCCCGAGCACTCCAGGTGGCAAAAATTTCATTTTTCAGGTTCTGGGGATGGCCCTGCACCCTCCCAGCCAAGGATGAGGTTAAAGCCTGGACTCTTTTCACTCAGAACACCCAACCCAGCAATGCCACACCTGAGCAGGGACATCGTCCCTCCCTCGGGGACAGGATTCCCAAATCTCTGCCTCCAGCAGCAAAACCCAAACATGGGATTTTTACTTTTCTCCCCTTCCTTTTTTATTTTTATTTTTTTTTATAATTATTTCCAGGAAGGAAATGGGTGCCTTGGGATAAAGGAGAATTTTCCAGCTAGGAAAACAAACCAGCCCAGCCATTCCCACTTCCTAAAGCAATGACAGCCATCAAGGCACCAGTTCCTGCTTCTCCTTTCCACAGCTCCCCATCCCAGTTTCCTCCAGTGCTAATTCCCAAATCAGGGCCCTCTTCCCACCTCCTCCTCCCAAGCAGCAGCTCCTGAGAAAATAGATATTTTTTTTCCCTAGGAAAAGGATGGATACAACCACTTGCTGCAGAGGTTTAAGAGTGCAGCCAAAAATTCCAGGACTTTTAAATCAGGTTTATAAAGCTCTTCAAACACCTGACAGGTGCAGACAAGCCCACAACTGAATCAGAGGCTCTCAAAAACAAGAAATTAAAAAGAAATTTTAAAACCCCAGCTCAGCTGCTCTTTAGTCCTAGGAATATTTAGACCCTGTGGACACATAAAGGAGCTTTAAAGCTCTCCAGATATCCAATATTCCACTTCCAGGCAGGCAGGATGGATTTATTTGGGAGAAATCCACAGCTCAGCCCCTATTTCCAGATTTAATCAGATCACAGGAGACACCCAGGGAAGCAGATCCAGGCTTCCCTATGCCCTCCTGCCAAGATAAAACCCAGACTGAGAAACTCCAAGTGCGGATTTGGAGTTGGAAAAATTGGTTTTCCACTCCCCTCTTCCTCCTCCCATGGATGAGGATTCCCTTTGGATCAGTTTTTGCACAGCCCTCCTTCCATGGATGAGGATTCTCTTTGGATCAGGTTTTCCTCATCCCCTTCCTCCTTCCATGGATGAAGATTCCCTCTGGATTGGGTTCTCCACTCCCCCCTTCACTCCTCCCATGGATGAGGATCCCCTTTGGATTGGGATTTCCACTCCTCCCATGGATGAGGATTCCCTTTGGATTGGGATTTCCACTCCTCCCATGGATGAGGATTCCCTTTGGATTGGGATTTCCAATCCTTCCATGGATGAGGATTCCCTTTGGATTGGGATTTCCACTCCTCCCATGGATGAGGATCCCCTTTGGATTGGGATTTCCACTCCTCCCATGGATGAGGATCCCCTCTGGATTGGGATTTCCACTCCTCCCATGGATGAGGATCCCCTCTGGATTGGGATTTCCACTCCTCCCATGGATGAGGATTCCCTTTGGATTGGGATTTCCACTCCTCCCATGGATGAGGATCCCCTTTGGATTGGGATTTCCACTCCTCCCATGGATGAGGATTCCCTTTGGACTGGGATTTCCAATCCTTCCATGGATGAGGATTCCCTTTGGATGAGTTTTTGCACAGCCCTCCTTCCATGGATGAGGATCCCTTTTGGATTGGGATTTCCACTCCTCCCATGGATGAGGATCCCCTCTGGATTGGGATTTCCACTCCTCCCATGGATGAGGATCCCCTCTGGATTGGGATTTCCACTCCTCCCATGGATGAGGATCCCCTCTGGATTGGGATTTCCACTCTCCCCCTGACTCCTTCCTCGGATGAGGATTCCCTTCGGAGCAGCAAGCCCTGATCCGGCAGAGCCTGGAGAAGGATCCCAGGGAAGGCATGTGGCCGTTTTTGCCGTAATTAGCCCCAAAGCGGCGCCACCTGCGCAGCCCGGGGGTTAATTGCCCAATTAGCTGGGTGCTGATGAGCCTAAGTGATTCCAGCCGGGAGCAGAGGACGCCCAGCTGGGGAAGAAAAGCAAAAGCGATTTTCAAACAAAAGGGAGCAGAACCATCCCAGCATCGCCTCCAAAGCCCGTTAAATCCGTGGAAATCTTGCAGGCGGCTTCCCAGGATTCTGGCGCGGCCCCAGGCGCTGCTTTTCCTGCACAATTCACAAGGATCTCGCTCCAGAGGGAGCACAAAGCCCTTTTGTTCCCCTTTTCCAGATGTGGGGAAAGCTGGAGCAGGGCAGGTCACGGTGGCAGAGCCCGGGATGGGGCCGCTCCTGCTCCCCCAAAAAATTCCAGCTTAGAGAGAAAGCATCCAACCAAATCCAGCCGTGTCCGGAGAGCAGGAAGGGTTTGGATTTGGTTTTTATTGCAATAACAATTAAAAAAAAAAAGAAAAGAATTTTTAGCGGCAGAATGTCGTGTCTTTCCAAAGGGATAGCAGAGATCCCAAAATTCAGATTTCAGGGACACTGCGCAGGCGGAGCTCACGGGACACAAGCAGAGGAATAAAAGAGGGAAACAGCAAAACCCAGCCCGATAAAAGCCAAATATTCATTACAGCCACCTGCCTGATTTTAAAAGGGGAATTAGGAGCAATAACAGCCATACCTTGGGGTGCCGGTGGAGCACAGGAGCAGCAGGGATGAGGTGTGGGACAGACGGAGAGGGGGACAGAGGGCAGCAGGGAATATCCCGCTCAGCAGGAATGGTTTCCATATCCTGAGCCTTCCCAGCCCCAGGGCTGAGGGGCTGGCAGGGAACCCGAGCAGAGGGGAAGGGGCAGGACGAGCTCTGCATCCCGCACAGCTCCGAGCGGAGCCCAGGGCGCAGCCCAGCACATCCCACAAAGCCCAAACCCATCCAGCTCCAGCAGGGGCACTTTGGGGACACAGAGACCTGCTGGGGACACAGAAGGGACACATCTCACTGACCTGCTGCTCACCAAGGGGAGGACGGCGCTAGAAGATGCCCAGCGTTCCAAAAGTGGCGACCAACTTTCCACAGCTCCTCATCCCCAAAATCCGCGTGGTCTCCAAGACCTCTGCAGCCTCCCAGGAAGGAGAAAACCATCCTGGAATTCACTTACTGTCCCTAAAGACCTCAAAAATTAGGAATAAACACCAGCGCCCTGCAGCACGTTCACCAAAAGCTTCCCCTAACCTGGAACCTGAATTTTGGGCGGCTGCAGTCCCGGTGCCAGGTGGGAAAATGGGACGGGCGGGGCTCGGCCATCGCAATAATCGCCTGCAGCTGCTCCGGGTCACTGATGGCCCCACCTGCGGAGGGCACCCGGCAAGGGCCCTGGCAGCTCCCATCGCCAGGGAGCCCTCTCCTCAGAGCCCTTCCAGGACCCGATCCAGGAATGCGTGGATGGATTCCTGCCTCGTCCTTCCCCAGGGAGCCGGAGCAGCTCAAGGGATGCTCTGGTCCTGCCTCGTGCTGAGCCCAGCCTTGCTCAGGGAATCCTCCCAGTGCTTGCTGGAGTTATCCCGTTTTCCTGGGGTTTCCTCCAAAAGAAGGGGAAAAGGATCATCTTATCCCACCCCCTACAGTTATCCTGTTTTCCTGGGGTTTCCTCCAAAAGAAGGGGAAAAGGATCATCTTATCCCACCCCCTGGAATTATCCTGTTTTCCTGGGGTTTCCTCCAAAAGAAGGGGAAAAGGATCATCTTATCCCACCCCCTGGAATTATCCTGTTTTCCTGGGGTTTCCTCCAAAAGAAGGGGAAAAGGATCATCTTATCCCACCCCCTGGAATTATCCTGTTTTCCTGGGGTTTCCTCCAAAAGAAGGGGAAAAGGATCATCTTATCCCACCCCCTGGAATTATCCTGTTTTCCTGGGGTTTCCTCCAAAAGAAGGGGAAAAGGATCATCTTATCCCACCCCCTGGAATTATCCTGTTTTCCTGGGGTTTCCTCCAAAAGAAGGGGAAAAGGATCATCTTATCCCACCCCCTGGAATTATCCTGTTTTCCTGGGGTTTCCTCCAAAAGAAGGGGAAAAGGATCATCTTATCCCACCCCCTGGAATTATCCTGTTTTCCTGGGGTTTCCTCCAAAAGAAGGGGAAAAGGATCATCTTATCCCACCCCCTGGAATTATCCTGTTTTCCTGGGGTTTCCTCCAAAAGAAGGGGAAAAGGATCATCTTATCCCACCCCCTGGAATTATCCTGTTTTCCTGGGGTTTCCTCCAAAAGAAGGGGAAAAGGATCATCTTATCCCACCCCCTGGAATTATCTCGTTTTCCTGAAGTTTCCTCCAAAAGAAGGGGAAAAGGATCATCTTATCCCACCCCCTACAGTTATCCCGTTTTCCTGGGGTTTTCTCCAAAAGAAGGGGAAAAGGATCACCCCATTCCACCCCCTGCCATGGCAGGGACACCTTCCCCTATCCCAGGTTGCTCCAAGCCCCATCCAGCCTGGCCTTGAGCACTTCCAGGGATGGAGCAGCCACAGCTTCTCTGGGAAATCCATTCCAGGGCCTCCCCACCCTCACAGGGAAGAATTCCTTCCCAAAATCCCATCTATCCCTGCCTTCTGGCAGTGGGAAGCCATTCCAGCTGTCAAATCCTTGCTTTTCTCCCCACATCCCCCCTGTCCCTGCACTTGCTCCCCTTTGCTGCCACACCTTTGTCCCTGGATTTGTTGTGTCCTCCCCACCTTTCCCAAAATAGTCTTATTTTTTTCCCACGTGGAATTCATTTCTAGCCCTGACATTCCTTTCACCCAAGCAGGCAGCAAACATTTAAAGATATTTTTCTTCCTTTAGCAGCCTGGCTGTGACCTCACATGGCATGCAATTGTAGAATTCCAGGCTGGTTTGGGTTGGAAAAGACCTTAAAACTCATCCCATTCCATGGGCAGGGATACCTTACACCATCCCAGGCTGCTCCAAGCCCTGTCCTGGAAATAAATTTGGAGTAAACTCACTGAAATCCAGGAATTTACTGGGGAAAAAAGTAACACCACTCATTCCAGCAGAGAATATTCCTATGGATTGTCCCAGCTGAACACAGGGAACTTGAGCTCCTCATTTCTGTGCTGGGAGGCTGATTGGGCTCTGTAAAATCTGCCAAAACTGAGGGAAATGGCATTTCCAGCATCCCCAGGTTTGTCTGGAATCTTGTTGGATAAAGTTACAAAGCGCAACCTGCTCTGCAACTCAAAATTTGGAGGAAAAGTTCCAAACAGAGAAAATACAATTTTTTGTTTATGTGTGAACAGCATCACCTCCCAGGGACAGTGCCACGGATTGAGCTGATTGTGTGACAGGAATTCCAAGGGAATTTCATGGATAAGTGGAGGTTTTCAGCATTCAAACCATCCCACTCCCAACTTTTCAGCAGTGTCCTCAAGTTTCCAGTCCAGCTGCCTCCCTGGAGAATTCCCAGAGGGAGGGATCCCAGCCTGATCCTGTCATGAGGGTTTTCCTTGGATCAGCTGTGGCAAAACTGAAAGGAAGAGAGGAGAAAGCAGAGCTGGAAGAGGAGGAGGGAGAGGAGGAGAAAAGGCTTTTTCAGGAATTTCACCAGGGATTTCACCACAAATTCACCAGGAATTTCACCAAGAATTCATCAGGGATTTCACCAGGGATTTCACCATGAATTCATCAGGGATTTTACCATGAATTTCACCAGGGATTCACCAGGGATTTCACCAATAATTCATCAGGGATTTCACCAGGGATTTCACCAAGAATTCATCAGGGATTTCACCAGGGATTTCACCAGGGATTTCACCAGGGATTTCACCAGGGATTCACCAGGAATTCACATGGGATTTCACCAGGAATTTCACCGGGATTTTCCAAGCTCCAAATGCTCCAGAGCTCTGCCCATCCAAATCCTGGTGTCTTCTCCCACTCCATCCCAGTTCAAACACCCTGGAAGTGCCCTGGGTGCTCTGCTGATTCCCCCTCTCTTTTCCAGGTGAAAATCACTCTGTGGAATGCCAAAGCTCTGGTGTGGATCCACCTGTCCCTCCACCCTTGGGAACAGCCTGGGAACAGCCAGGTATCCATCAGCAGTGGCAGCCAGGAGATAAAACGCCCTGTTGGAAATTTGGGAAGGAGGAGAAGTGGGATATCAGTAACTGATGTGGATTTCTCCCAACTCTGGAGCCTGCAGAGGTGAGAAAACAGAAAAAAACACAAAACAGAGGAGCTCTGATGTGAGAGCAAAATGGGGCTGGGGGAGATTTCCAATTCCATCCGCCCTTGGATAAAGACAGATAATGAAATACCTCTGGAATGAGGAAAAATATTTCCAATGTGATGGAAAAGCTGTTAGCAGGGGGCAGCAGCTCCAGGGGTTTTATCTCCCTCGCCAGGACAAAGGTTCATTAATCATCTGGCACTGTTTTATGCACCCAATCTTATCTTCCCAAAGCTCCCCGTGCTCCCCTTCCAGGACATCCTGGAGCAGCACTGGAATATTGATTCCTGTTCTTGTATCCATGTTCTTCCCTGGAATTGCTGTGTTATTGAGGGAAATGGGAACACGGGCATGGCTCTGCCCCAAAAAATGCAGCGCAGCATTTGGGATAAGGACTGGGAAATCCTTTTAATGATGAGGAAAACATCACAGAACCATGGAATGGGTGAGAAGCTTTTCCAGTCCTACCCCTGCCATGGGACACCTTCCACTATTCCAGGGTGCTCCAAGCCCATCCAGCCTGGCCTGGAACCCTCCCAGGGATGAGGAACCCACAGCTGTTCTGGGCACCCTGTTAAAATGCAGGACCTGCAGGAAGGTGGGATATTGCACAAGGAGGAATGAAGCCAGAACTGCCCCAAATCCCTTCTCTCTTGAGAAACTGCTGCCAGACCTTTGGAGAACACAGCTGGTAGAGACCCTGATCCTTCCTTAGCTCTGGAAAAATGGGAATATTCGTCTGCCTCTCCTGGCTCAGCAGATGAGATTCCCCAGCCATCAGCTGTTGTTTTTTTTATAATTTTTCCTGAATCTCTTGGCGAGAGATTCCCTTCCCTGACATCTCAAACAGGGGCTGTGCTCATGCCTGGGTTGGGAACAGGCAGAGGAAGCTGATTTTGAGGAATCTCAGCTGGGGAAAGCCCAAATCCTGATTTCCCATCCACCAACCAAGCCCTTGAGCCTGGCTGACACCACAGAGGAGCTGCTGAGCTCTGGGCTCGGCTTAACCTCTGTAAAACCACCCTGACAGCACTCCCAGCAGCTTCCCACTAGGAATTGCTGCTGAACTCCAGCTGGGAGCAGCAGCACCTGTGGCCATCCCTAGGGAAGGGCTCCAGGCTGGGGGGTCACAGGATGGGATCCCAGGGATGGAATCCCAGCGGGAGCAGTGGGACCAGGGGCTGGGATGGGCACAGGAAAAGAGTCAGAGGGATAAAAAGAAACCCTCTTTGCATAAATTATAATACATTAATATAAAATAATAAATTATAATAAAGAAATTATTGCTGTGGAAACAGCAAAGGGGTGTTGGGAATGAGCTGACCGTGGAATGGGTGGCAGGGCTGGGAGGTGACCACCAGAGTGATGACCACCACACTGATGACCATCAGACCTTCTGAGTGATCCCAGCAGGAGTTTGAAGGTGTTTTTGGAGCACTGGGGATCACTGGCTGGGATTGGGATTGGGACTGGGATTGGCATGGGGATTGGGATGGGGATTGGGAGGGATGGACAGGCACAATTCCATGGGACAGCAGTGGCACCACATCCATGCCAGCGCCACCCAGAGCTGCCCATGAGGGACAGGAAGCACTGGAATAAAGCAAAGAGGAGCAATGCCTTCGTGTTCCTGCAGGAATGACCTTCCAGGAGGTGGAGCCTGAGGAGCTCTGCAGCCATGGCTGCTCTCCTCGCTCGGGCCCGAATTTACGCAATGATTTATTTGCATCCTGCCCGAAAACAAATGGATGTTTTACATATTTATATCATAAGATAAAGTGATCCTGCAGCTGATCAAAGCCAGGGCAGATCTGGAGGCGATTACAGCAAGTGTTTGCTTAACTGAGGTCATGATGCACTCGGAGCGGGCGAGGCTCCGGCTCTGCTCCGCACATGTGAGCGCTCCAGGAAGGTCAGGAGAGGCCCTGGCTCCAAGTGCTGCCTCTCCAAGAGTTCAAGCAAAGCTGAACCTGGCTCCTCAAGCCGGCCTTGGCGCAAAGGATTGGTCAAGGGGAGCAGCGTTGGGCTGTTTGTGAAATGAAATTGAGTTGAGAGAGGTTTGTGACTGATGGAGGCTCAGTTTGGCTTCGCTTGGAACTCTGGTGAGGCTGAGGGAGCTGGGAAGGGGCTGGAGGATCCTGAGGAGCTGGGAAGGCTCAGCCTGGAGCAAAGGAGGCTCAGGGGGAATTTCTGGCCCTGCACAAGTCCCTGCCAGCAGGGGACAGCCGGGGGGGTCAGGCTCTGCTCCCAGGGAACAGGGACAGGAGGAGAGGGAACGGCCTCGGGCTGGGCCAGGGCAGGCTCAGGGTGGGCAGCAGCAGGAATTTCCCCATGGAAAGGGAGCTCAGGAACTGGAACTGCCCAGGGAGGTTTGGATTCCCCATCCCTGGAGGTGTCCCAGGAACTGCTGGAGGTGGCACTCAGAGCTCTGGGCTGGGGACAAGGTGGGCATGGGGCACAGCCTGGTGATCCCAGAGCTCTTTTCCACCCTCAGTGATCCTGATTCCATGATTCTGTGGAATGGGGATGAGTCTGTCCAGCAGTTTCTGTGTCCTGGGAGCAGAGGACAGGGATGCTCCACTCTGCACACCTGGCACACCCTGGGCTGGCCCTGCAGAGACTTTCCTGGTTGGAATCTGAGGTTACCACTGAACCACACAGCTGGGAATGGGCAAAGGGTGAAGTGGATGCAGAGTTTCCTCCTGGGAGAGCCTTGCAGTGGCTGGGCAGAGGCTACAAGATCCAGGGATAACAGTCCAGCCTGGCACTATACTGGGATGTACTGGGAATACTGATCCTATCCCTCAAGCTTGGAAACTTTCCCAACATCCACCCCCACAGGGAATTCAGGCTGATGCTGGGGATGTCCCTGGTGCATTCCCTGCCACTTCACTAAATGTCATCACAGAGAGTTTTGATTTCTGCCTGCTCCCACTGAAACAGCAAATTCCTGCTCTTACACCAGAGCCTGGATTCCAGCACTGGAAGAGCCAAATTCCCGCTGAAAATCAGTCAGGAATTTGCCTTCTCCTGATTTTCCAGCCCTGCAAAGCCACGTGGGGACCTTCCCCTCTTTCCACGCAGCACAAACGCCTGGGCAAGGCTCGGGAGACAAATCCAGCCGGGATTTGCAATCCCGGGGATCTCATTCCCGGCCACACCTGGGGCCGACGGAGAACATTCCCCTCCCGTTTGAAAAGCACATCCCATCTCCCGCGGCTCATTCCCGTTTCCCTGGCTCCTTGCCCGTCCCCTTCCCGCTGCATCCCTGCAGGCGGCACATCCCTGATGGATCCGGCGTGTCCCGGAGGCTCCCGGTGCCCCCGGCAGCCCGAGCCTCCATCGCCGTGCCGGGGATGTCAGCGGGATGCCGATAAGAGCCTCGCCCAGCTCGTTATCAGCGTGTGCCGGGCGGGATGGAGGCTCCGGAGGGGGATTCCTGAAGGCACGGCTGCCTTTGGGAATGGTACGAGGCAGCCCAGGAGTTGGGAAACCACAGGAATTTTTGGCGAGGCTTTCCCGTCAGTGCCAGCGGAGGTGACTCCAGGTCAGCGGCTCCGAGCGCTGAACTCGGGGATGCTCCAGCTCTGCTGAGCATCTCTCCTCTCCTCTCCTCTCCTCTCCTCTC
>VXBQ01006863.1:148905-159464 GCA_013400175.1 Phainopepla nitens | reverse complement strand
TCCTCTCCCTTCTCCTCTCTCTTCTCTTCTCTCCCAACTCCTTTCTCTTCTCCTCTCCCTTCTCCTCTCCCTTCTCCTTTCTCTTCTCTCCCAACTCCTTTCTCTTCTCCTCTCCCTTCTCCTTTCTCTTCTCCTCTCCCTTTTCCTTTCTCTTCTCTCCCAACTCCTTTCTCTTCTCCTCTCCCTTCTCCTTTCTCTTCTCTCCCAACTCCTTTCTCTTCTCCTCTCCCTTCTCCTCTCCCTCTTCCCTGATCCCACAGATTTTTTTTTCCCCATCTTTAGTTCCTTGCACAGCACTGGAAGAGAAGCCAAAGCTCCAGCAGCACCGAGCAGCTCAGCTCCCTTGTGTTCAGTGCGTTCCCAGCTCCTCATGAACCCCAACTTCCCCAGCAGTTCCAGCCCTCGAAATTCCTGGGGATTTTCCCATGAAAATACCCTGTGAAAATGTCCCTGGAAAACAGCAAAAGCCTGGAAATGCAACCAAAAAAAAAAAAAAAAGCTACAGATTTGTCTTTTAGACAGAAATCTCAGCAGCGTGAGCAGGTTGGAGCAGTCTGGGCACAGGGCAGAGGCTCTGCCATGGAAAATGGATTATTTGGTCTATAAAGGGATTTTGATACAAAATACGTGAAAGAACCAAGACTTCCTGTAGCCAAATTCCTGCATAAAACATAAAACTGGCCCCGACTTCAAACAGCATCTCAAAAACTTTCCAGCAGATCCATTAAGAGCTGGGTTTTTAAGGAAGCCAAGGGAACCAGGGCTGCCACCCAGCTTTTTGCTGATTTTATTTTGAATTTTCATGTTTCTCACCACCTACACTCACTAAAAAGGGCTCACCACGAGTTTTAAGGAAATTTCTTTGCTTAAAAGGCAGAGGGGGTGAATCCAGGATGGATTCTGCCAGGATTGGGGAGCAGAGGTGCCACAGCCTCCACCCCCTGTGACACCCCCCAGATGTGGATGGGGTTCCCTCAGCTGGACACCAGCTGTGGGGCTGGGATGGAGGCCAGCACGCTCAGCTTCCCCATATCCAGGGAAAACCAGACCTTTTGGGATCTGCCTTTCTGCTTCCAAGACTTTCCTCACCAGGATATCTCTGAGTTTAAGTGATCCCCCGGAAACGCTGCACCACCAGGACGGAAACGGGATGAAAACGGGGAAATGACCTCCAAATTAATGGTTCACATCCACTTCCCTCCCAAAAATCCAACCCTCTGGATCAGCCTCCATGCTCTTGAAAAGCCCAAATCCCGATTTTCCAACTGCACCCCCCCCAAACCTCTGCAGAGCCTTCGGCAAAGGACAGATTTCATCCTTATCGGAGCTTCGGAGACAACATTTATCTTCCTGACAGCAATCAGCTTGATTCCCCAACTCGGAGACAAAGGAAAGGCCACGAGCCCCAGGAGGGCCTGGATTGTTTCAGCTAGTGCAGCTGAGGGGTGAAATCCTGGAGAGGAGTGTTAGTTCCCAGTCTGCTCCCAGTTTGTTCCCAGTTTGTGTGCACGTGGGGCTCCGGGATGGTTCCAGCACACTGGGGCTGCTGGGAGCTGAAGCAGCTCCCGGCTGTGCACACAGAGCACAGACCTTGATGGATTTTTGGGATGTTTGAGGTTCTGGGGGCCCTCCCCAGCTCGTGAGGCCATGTTCCTGTTGGCCCCAGGGCTGGCTGGGCCGCAGGACAGGGATGAAATAATCTTTGGATTCGCTCAGCAGGAGCAGCAGGGGTTCAGTGGGGAGGGTCTCCCAAAGCTTGGGAAGGAGATGAAAGAGCCTTTGCCCCATTCCAGGCTGGAGAAACGGTTCCCATTTCCACTGCCCATTCCCACCTGGTAAACCTGGACAGAACCCTCTGCCCAAAGCTTTGGGATGGAAGGGACCTCAAAGCTCATCTTGTTCCAACCCTGGCACCCTCCAACTATTCCCAGGGTGCTTCAAGTCCCATCCAGCCTGGCCTTGGACACTTCCAGGGATGGGGTCTGTGCCCTGGTCAAGATGGGGAAGTGCCACAGGAATGCTGCAGCAGCTCCCTAAAACCCCAGGCCTGCTGTGCCCTGTGAGGGAAGATTTTGGGAATTGTTTCCAGCAGGTTTCTGCCAGCACCAGTCCCAAACTGGTTTGCAGGAAGGAAACCCATCCCATGCTGGGCACCACAGGCTCCAGACACATCCAGCAGCTGGGACAATGCACCACAAATCAGGATCTGAAATCTCCCTGTTTGTGGGAGAAGTGTGGCAGCTGCTCCAGGTGGCCAAGGGAATCAAAGCAAATTCCCTGCTTTGGATGGAGATCCTGGATCTGCAGCCTGGATCCATTTTTCTAGGGAATTCTCCATCCTGCTGGAGATGGATTCTGGACAGGGAGGGAGGAAGCACCTGAAACATTCCCTGAGCCTTGATTAACACCTGGTTTTGCTTCAAAAATATCTTCCTGGTTTATCCTGAGTTTGAGCTGCTTCCTGCAGAATCCATCTGGGATGTGCCAGAGATCTGCAGCCAGGCAGAGCAGCCCAGCCCCAAAAAACACAGTGTCCTGCCATGGAGAGGGTGTCTCCATGACCTTCCCCTCTCCAGGCTTCCAGGTTTTGTTTGCTTGAACTCTCAGCTCCTTTTTTATGGTTCCCCCGAGCTGACAGGCTCAGCACAGGCTCTGCTCCCATCATTCTGGGATCAAGATTCCACACAGAGCTTGCCAGCCCCATGGAAAACAGGTCCTGGGAGCTGGTGGAACCAAATCCCAAGGAAACAATCAGCAAGGCTGCCCTGGTTTTAAAGGAGGAGTTTCCAAGCCCATTTTTTCATCTTGAGTGGAGCCAGTGGAGCTGCCCAAGGCTGGGATTATCCCAAGGGCAGGTGCACACACGGATCACCCTCCCCAGCAGCCAGATCCGAGCCTGGAGAGGCACCTGGAGATTTGGCACGTGGAATTCAGCAGAACTGAAGCGTTTCTGCCCTTGGCTGAGCTCAGCCTCCCTCCCAGTCCAGACATCCAGGGGCCTTCCAGCCGGGAGCTGCTCCCTGCCCAGCACAGAGGCTTTTATTGGGATGAAATGAACGTGTGCACAGCTGATCCAAGAGCTCTGGGATCACTCACTCCACGGGCATTTTCCTCAGCTGCTCCTAACCCCTGGCTGGAGTTTGGGTGGCAGAACATTTGGGTTTTGGCAGCAGTTTTCCCTGCAAAGGAGCAGGCACCAAAGGCTCATAAACTTGGTGGGAATTATGTGCAAGAACAGCTCGAGCTCCATGGAAAATCCCAGCTGGCCCAGTAAGAGATGTTCCCCTCCCTGCTGGGAGCACCAGCACCTCTCACTGAGATCAAGGCAAGTAACAATCCAGAGTTCAACCTTTGAAATTCCAGCAATCAGGACAGAGGTTCCTTCTCCCCCATCCTTCCAAGTCAGCCATCACCAACCCCTTGAGTCCGAGATATTGGAATTGCCTGTGAGTATCTTCCAGTGGAGGGGCAGCTGAAGTCCCAGCCTGAGGAATTGCTCTTTGAAATGTTTCCAAAGGGGACAACTTCAAGCCCTGGGAGTTCCCCACACTCTTAAAGCCTGACTTAACTCCCCAGATTAGGAGCTGATTTTTCTCAGGGGGACCTTAAATGAGTTCCTCAGTGCAATGCACTGAGCCAAGGCTTGGTTTCAGCATTCCTGGTTGCTGTTCCCTGATCCCACAGACTTGTCCCTGTGTTTGGTCCCTTGCACAGAAGGAGCCAGCCCTGACCAGCTCAGCTCACTGGGTTCAGTGCATTCCCATGTGGTCAGCAATTCCAGCTTTCCCAGCAAAGGGTCCCATCCCAGCCCTTCAGTCCCACCCCTGGAAATCCCCTCAAGCCAGCCATGGGCTGCTCCTCTGGAGGGACTTCCATGGGGGAAGGAAGGAGCTGCTGCCCTGGAGTAAAAGCTGGACAAGACAATTCCGTGCAGAAGGCAGAGTTGCCACCCACTGCTGCAGAAGCCAAACTGGCTCCCAGTGGGATCCCTCTCTCCCTCCCACACTGCCCAACTCTCTCCAGGACCACCTGGATGGGGTTCCCTTCCCCCCAAAAAAGCATTCCCAGCTCACAAAGTGCCTCCCAAACCCCCAACAGGAGCCCAGGGCTACTGGGAAAGTGCAGAATTCCTTCGGTTTATTGTGATATAAAAACTCTTGCTGGGATGGAAGACGAGGAATGGAAACACATCCTCAGCAACCCACGCACGGTCTGGCTCCCACTGGCTGCTCCATCTGGATCCCACCCAGCTGCAAAACTGTCTGGGAGCTCCCAGAGCTCTCCAGGGAGGCCTGACCCCGAGCAGCTCCTTATCCTGGGTGTAGGATCAGCACAGCCTGTCCTTTCCTGTCCTTTTCCCCCTGTGGAGCAACTCCTGATTCCAATCTCCCTGCCTGTGCTCTCCTCTGCTTCCTAACCAGGCTCTCTCCTTGGATTTGCTGAGGGATGATTCCAGTCCCTGCCTGGCTGTAGGAAGGCTCGTGCCCCCCGCTCGTGGCTCCTCTGAGTCACTTTTTTGGCCAGACAAAAGCAAAACTCTGCTGAATGGACCAGCAAAGCCAAAGGCCCAGCTTGGGCCTTAATTTGATGACAAACAAATCATTCATCTGCTGTGACTGAAGTGGGAGGGGAGGGAAAAGGCCCAGGCTCCAAGCACAGCCTTTTCCCTTTGGAAATGTCCTTCCCACCCCTGGCTGTCACCTCTGGGCCTTGCCCAGCTGGGGAAGGCAGCAGTGAGCTTAAGATGCTCAATGTGGGAGCTTTGGGCTGAATAACCTCAGATTTGGGGGCTCTGAGGTGGAGCAACTCTGAGGTGTTTTATTGTTTTAAAATCAGGTAATAGACTCCACTGGGAGCAAATCCCTGGGAGGTTTTCCCTGCTGGAAGGGGCTGGGAAGATGCTGAACTTGTCCTTTAGGATGTCCATGAGGGCAGAGGAGGTGGGGATGGAGGAGATCCCTCAGCTTTGAGCCTCAGTCACAACCAGGGGACATTTCCATGCTCACTTCACCCCATTTCTGGGTTCTGGCTGGCACAGGTGAAAGCAGCTCAAAAAACAACATCCTAAAAATGCTAAAAACTCAGAAATGCACTCATGGAGTGGGAAGGATTCTCCAGGCACATTCCAGGGCTTCACTTGAACAACATTTCTGTAGGAAAAGGGCCTGTGGGCACAGCAGAGCTGCTGCAGGGAACAGGAGCAGAGCAGAAGGGGGAAGAAGAACAGGAACTGAACAGACTGAGACTGGGGAGAAAAAGGGGAGAAAAAGGGGAGAAAAAGGGGAGAAAAAGGGGAGAAAAAGGGGAGACATTGCTCCAGATGGCAGGAGCAGGAACAACTACTGGCACATGCTGTCATGCAGCTCTGCTTGGAGTTGGTTGGGCTTTATTTTGCCAGGAATTAATAGGACAAAAGTAGAAGTCAGAGCAGTGCAGCAAAGCAAAGCTTTGCCCCAAGAGTGGGGAGGAGAAAAAGCCCTGGAGCCCAAGGGCAATTCCCAGGGAATCTCTGTTTGGACAGCAGGGTTTGGTGGGTATGGCAGCTGCCACTGCTGCAGCCCCCAAAGGATCCAAGGGGATCAAAGATCCATCCATCCCAAACTCCTGCAAAGCCTGCTCAGCAGCCCTGGGGTTTTTCTCTTCCAGGAGGTTCCTGGCAAACACTCTGAGGCAGGAACAGTGGGTGGAAGCCAGGGTGGGCTCTGGATGAGCTGGAGATTGTTTTTCAAGGTTTTCCCGGGGTGTTGAAAGAAATCATTCATTCTCCATGACCTGGGAGCTCTGGGAGTACAACAGGGTCGTGCTGAAGCTCTGGAGTTCATTAAATCCCAGCACTGAGGCTTGGGAGTTGGAGAGAGCTCCCGAGATTCATTGGTGATGTCAGCACCACCTCAGGGGCTGCTCACAGCTCTTCCCTGCCTGCAGCATTCCCAGGGGCTCTCTGAGAAGCTCAGGCTGGAAATGGGATGGGTTTTCCTCACCACCAATCCCTCAGGATTGTGCCCAGGCTGGAAATGGGATGGGTTTTCCACACCACCAATCCCTCAGGGTTGTGCCCAGACTGGAAATGGGATGGGTTTCCACACCACCAATCCCTCAGGGTAGTGCCCAATCTGGAAATGGGATGGGTTTTCCACACCACCAATCCCTCAGGGTAGTGCCCAATCTGGAAATGGGATGGGTTTTCCACACCACCAATCCCTCAGGGTTGTGCCCAGGCTCCCTGTGCTGGCACATCCCAGGCATGATCCCAAAGGGCAGGGAATGGCTGCTGGGAGAGGGCAGAGGGGGGCACTTGGAAGGAATTGACCTCAATGACTCACCAAAAAAGGAGGTTTTCCATTAAAGCCTGGCTCCAAGCCCTTGTACCCAAAGCTCCTTTCCCAGGAGGCACAAAAGAAGCATGGGGCACACACCAGGTTGCTCCACAGGATCAATCTCCCTGCATCCATCTGCCTCATTTTATCCCATAAATCCTTCCCTGCATTTCCACTTGCTGGAAGCAAATGATTTTCCAGATGGCCCCAAAAAGAGAAACCCAAATGCAACACATTATTTGGATGCAGTGATGGAGCTGCCCCTTCCCTCAGCTTCCTTGTGTCAGCTCCTGCTCTGGAATGGGCCAAGCCTTCCCTGCCTGAACAGAGACAACTCCAGAGCAACTGCAACCAACTGCAACAGGGAAAAGCCAAATTAACCCCCCAAGTTTTGTGCTGCTCGGGCCCAGCTGAGGGAGGTCAATGTAAAAGGAGCTCTCAGAGAGAGCAGCTCATCCCCTGAGGGTTGTGTTCAAACCCAGCTCGCTCTCCATGGGAAAACAACATCCAAAGTAGAGGCTGTCCCTGTGCTTACACCTTCACTGTTACTCCAAAAGATCCCAAAGTGGGCCCACACTGGAGTCATTCCCACTGTCCTGGCCATCAGGAAGAGCTTGTGCCTAGCCCAGTCCAGCTCCACAAGCAGGACAGTGATGCTTTCAGTTTTAGCTTTCCTATTTTTCAGATTCTGTGCTGGTTTAATGTGCAGTTCTGGGCTTCATATGAAGGGTTGGTGAGCTCTCTGCACAGAGTAGGGAGACAAAACAATTCCTTTCTAGCTTGGGACCAAGGACAATCAGTATAAATTTTAGGCCCAAGAGTAAAAACAGTGGTGAAGAAAAGAGAGAAAAACAGGGAGGATGGAACTTCATAACCTGAAGTTATAATTGGACAATTAACTCCAATCTGCTAATGGACTAAAACCTATAAAAGTGTGAGGCCTCATGACCAGGCATCCATTTTGTGACCATCTGTGGATCTGACTTGGGTGTAGACCCGGGCTCTTGCACTGCCCAAGGTGTATCCTTTCAATAAATATCTTTTTATTCCTTTTACTCGCTCTAGCCTTTGTTCCTGGTCAGTTTTTTTAGGCATCAGAGGCCTCTGGAGCCTCCCACTGATTGTAATTAATGGTTTTTAATCTGCTGCTGCTGAGGGGAGGCCACCTGTGCTCCCATTAACTCCATCCTTTTCCTCTGGAAGCCCACAAGGACAAACTCCCCTCCTGAAGGCCCTGGTGCCATTGTGTGAAATGGAAAAAGGAATAAAAAGTTGAGAATCTCAGGAGGTGATGGAGTTCTCATCTGCTCTTGCTCATGGGATGAACCCGTCACGAGCCGGGGGAAGAACTGGCCTTGGAGAAGCCAAGCTGGAGATTTCCCCAAATCCCTGAGGAAAACAACTCTCTGCTAATCCCAGAGGCTCCAGGCCAGCACTGAATATCCATTAGGCTGGGGAAAAGCCAAGACTCCAGCTCCAGGCCTCTGCTTTCACTCTATGTGCTGGTCCTGTGCTCGTTTTCAGGGGCTCTGGGACAAAGACACATCCAAAGGCCACGGGGCCACCAGAACCTCAGAGGTCAAGTTTTGAGGTCTCCAGAAGAAAGAAGCTGATGAACCCCTCCAACACATCTCCCTCAGCCCTCTGGGAGCTGTGGAGATCTCCCAAAGCAGGAATTCCCCAGCAGAGCAGACCACACAGATGGAACCAGCTGGAAAAAAAGGGCCTGGATTTTTTATATCTCTCTAATTTTTTTTTTAAATATGTCTCAATTTTTTCTGGTGTTGCTTTAACCTGCAGACAGTAACTCAAGGAGGTGCTGCTCATCTCCTCAAGTTCCCTCCTGCCCAACCTTAAATGACATCCAGGGAGACACAGAAAACCCTCTGAGCTCCCTCTTGGCACCATCACAAAGCACAGAAGCCAAGGTGTGAAGCCCCCAGAGGTGCCAGCACATCTCCAGACCAGTCTGACACCCTCAGTGTCCCAAAACTCTCATTTTTAGCCTGAAATCTGAGTTCATTTTAAGGCAGCAGTTGCATAAGCGCTTTTGCATGTGGTTAAGTTGTAAAACTTGGCCCAAGGTTTCCCTCACCATGGTTTAAGTGTTATTTTAGGGGGGAGGGAGGTTGTAGACACTGAAAATCCAGACCTACCCAAGCTTCAAATAAGTGTCTCTTTTTTTTTTTTTTTGTCCTGCAGCCTGAAATTCCTGGAGTTTAATTCCCTGCTCTTTTTTTTGGAATAGCACCTGGGAGAAGGTTTAACCCCCTGAACAAGCACTAGCTTAGAAAAAAAGAAGTTTATTAGTTCTGTTCTTTAGAGGAATATAAATGTATTATTAACACCATCGGGGATTATTAAAACTTGGGGAAAGCAAATTAAAAACTAATTCTGTCCTCACCATTTCCTGACTTTTTGTGCTTTTCCTACCCTGGAGTGGGAGGTGCTGCACAAGAGGGGAGGGATGGATGGGAAAGGCCTTCCCTGCCTTGGATTTTCCTTTCCTGCTTCTTTTCACTTCCCTGTCTCCACAGGCTTGAGAGGGAAACCCTGGGAGATCCCAGAGCCAAAAGAGTTTGGATTTTCTCCTCCTCACCCTTTAATTTGCATGAAATCCTCCTTTTTCTGCACTGCATCTTCTAAAATAATGTAGATAAAATAGGAAACAAGAGAAAACCCAGACTATGGTGATCCGAGTGCAGCCCTTAGGTAAGGAAAACCCAGTACTGGGAAGGGACTCAGGGAATTCCCTCATTCCTGGTAGGGCTGAAACCTGTCCCCAAAGCTGTGATTAAATACAATTAACATGAGCGCAACAGCAAACTTTAACAGGAGAATAATTAAAAGCCAGCTCTGGAGTTGCTCTTGCTCTTTCTCTCCCTGTCCTTTGTGATATTGTCAATTTATACAAATTCCAATCAATAGGAAAAAAAAAATATTTCTCATGCAAGGTGCAAACAAACCTAGGCTCCTCTTCCATCCAGGATGGAGGAGAGAGAAAAAATTAAGGGAAAATATAGATTCCTCTGCTTACCTTGCTTTTGGAAAGACTTTTCCGTATCCTTGTGAGGTTCCTTGCAGGGGATATTTATCCTCCACAATAATTCCCCATCCTGCTGTGCAGTTCCAATGGTTTTTAAAAGGATGCAACAGAAAATCCACTAACCTTCAGGCCCTGGGGGCTGAGAGCTCTGCAGATCTCTCACTCCTGAAGGAGATTCCTGAAGGGAATCCTGTTTTTCCAAGTGGAACAGCACAAATTCCTGGGGAGAAGGAGCAGAATTTGGGTGGTTCGTTAATGTGGTTTGTCTGGGACAAAGCTGCACCTCAAACATTAAATCAGCGAGGGAGGGGTTGCAAAAAGTGGGAACAAATTTCTGTTAAATCTCCAGGATTTCCCCTGGGATGTTGTTTTCAAGACATGGATTTCATGAGACCAGACAGGTGAGCACAAAACCTCCTTGGGTCAGCCACAAGTGCCACCTGCTCGGGGCTGTTCCTCACCTCCACCCTTGGAAAAACGAGGTTTTCCAGGGAAGATGCCATTCCCTTGGTGTGAAAAATGGATTTGCAGAAGATTCTCAAAGCCTGACTAAAAGCTCGCATAGTCCTAAATGCAAACTCTGAGATAAGGTGTGCTGCCTTAGAAAGGCCATGGAATAGAGAAGACATTGTTAAACAAGTTTGTTAAACTTGTTTAAACAAGTTTCAAAAAATGGCCTTGCAAACAGACCAAATATTTTAGAGAATTAGAACTGTGAAAAATGCATTATAGCAAGACCACGTGGGGTAAAAGTAATAATAATTAATATTAGAAATATTAACAGCATGATATAGCAAAAGCTAATAAGCTAAAAACATTTCTAAATTATTATAAGTAAGAAATAAATTAACTTCTAATAAAATAGCGTTACTTATGGGTGAGATCTGTATCTCTGTTAAATACAAAAAAACTGATAATGGAATAAAATCTTTTAAAACACCTCTCAGTTGCCCCATCTCTGTAGAGCTGGGTTTTTCCAACAGCTTGGGAATGTCCCATCTGGGGCTGCTGTTCAGGGAGATGCTGCTGCTCTCAGGGACAGTCACCCACAAGTGATGCCTTTAGCTTTAGCTTTTCTATTTTTCACATTCTGTGCTGGTTTAGTGTGCAGTTCTGGGTTCATATTCAGGGTTGGTGAGCTCTCTGCACAGAGCAGGGAGACAAAACAATTCCTTTCCAGCTGGGCACCAAGGACA
>VXBQ01006863.1:123607-142652 GCA_013400175.1 Phainopepla nitens | reverse complement strand
TTTTTTTTTTTTAATTTCTCTGCTGGTTTTGCTGAGGAGAGCAGGGAGCCCATTAGAGCAGGGGGATTAAGAGAGTTGAGGGAGGATTGAGTAATGAAATGGCTGTAAAATCCCAGGAATTGTGCAAGGCAGATGGTCCCTGGACAAATCCCATCGGATGGGGCCCATTAAAGCACCCCAGAGGGGCTGGGAGAAGCAATTTTGGGGAGAAAAGGCACAAAACTGGGAGTTTGCTGTTTCACCCCAACTGGGAAGCACCAGAATTCCCAGTGCCATCACCTGGGTGCTTCCCAAGGGAGGTTTGGTTTCACTGCCAGCAGGGAAAATCTGGTTATTGGCTGGAAATGTTCCTAATTAGCAGCAGAGCTGGAATTTCCAACTGGGGGATTTTGGGAGCTGTTAAATCAGCCCAGTAAAAACCATCTTCCCTGTGCATGGAATTAAGGGCTAAAATTGCTTTAGTTTTTCCTGATTAATGGAGTTTAGAATGCAGCAGAGCATGGAGTTTTTAAGTACAGAAATATATTTTAAAAAGTATAAATATATAAAAAAGAAATAAAAATAAAAATAGGAAAAAACCATTACAATTAAAATGCCATATTTAAAAAGCATATAAATACAAATATATAAATTAATATAAATATATAATTGTAATTATAAATATAAAAATAAATACTGTGTATATCACCATAACTATAACAAGTGTGCATATAATTATATATTGTATATATGGTGTATGAATATAAAAATAAATATATATAGTGTCCGTGGTGCATATATATAGATAAATATAGCTATTGTATATATACAAATTATATATGATATATTATGTATTGTACCTACTTATATATAAAAATAGATTTATATTGTATATATGATGTGTATATATAAACAGATATATGAGTATCCCTCACTCTTCTGAGACCCATTTTTTGCTGTACAATCCATCAAACCAGAGTATTATTGTTTTAATCAGGAAACCCTTAAGGATTCTTCTTTTCAGGTGAGATTCAAGATTAAATGATCTGAAGGGTTTTAATAATGCTCCACTAAGAGAATTTCAGTAAAAATCAGGATAAATGGTCGTGGCTTTAATGAACTGAATATTAAAAATAACCAACAGGGCCAAGTAAGCCAAGCAGGCCCCAGCTAGAGGCTCTTCCCCCTCAAAAACCTCAATAGCAAAATATTGCTCTCACCAAAATCATGCCAGGAAAAGTGGGTTCTGTGGGACAGGAGATGAATTGCAATAAAATAAGCAGCTGCTCCAAGTCTAACCCCACAGGAAAAGTCCTCTGAACAATCCTGGTCTCCATCCCTCCTGCACAGAAACAGCATGAGGAGGAAAAGTGAAAATGAGGATGTTGGAAGGTTTGCTGAGGGAAAAAGAATCTTATTAGTAAAGAAGGCAGAGACTGGGAGTAACAGGAGATGTAAATGGAGTGGTTTTAGGTGATTTACTGAAAATTGTCTTCAAGGATGGAAGCACACCTGTGGTGAACCAACACCAACCCTCCCAAACTCAGAGCCAGGCAAACCCTCGGGAGCTCCTGCTTCCTTATCTCCCAAAACTTTCAGGATTTCTTCCTGCTTTGTGGATGTGGTTTTGGCACAACCTCGAGGGGAAGGTGCCTTCACCCTGCACAGAACCTCACGGACATTCCCAGGAGGGAATTCATCCCTGAATTACTCATTTTGGGAATGATTTATCTGTGGGTGGCACAGCCTGGAAAACACATCCAGCATTCCTGGAGACATTTCCTGCCTGGACCAGGAGATCAATCCAGCATTCCTGGAGACATTTCCTGCCTGGACCAGGAGATCAAACCCCCAGAGAGGGAGCAGGGACAGGGAATACTCACCAGAATCCCTGGCTCAGTGCTGAAGTCTCCTGAGTTCATCCTCCTCCCGAACTTCAGCTGGAAAATGCAAAGAGGACAAAATTCTGAGTTGACAAACCAGAGGAACAGAGGGGAATTCCCAACTCAGCCTGACAGGACACAGGGAATGGATTCCCACTGAGGGCAGAGATGGATGGATAATGGGTATTGGGATATTGGGATAATTGGGAAGGAGCTGTTCCCTGTGAGAGTGGGGAGGCCCTAGAATGGATTTCCCAGAGAAGCTGTGGCTGCTCCATCCCTGGAAGTGTCCAAGGCCAGTTTGGAATAACCTGAGATGGTGGAAGGTCTCCCTGCCCATGGCAAGGGGTGGATTTGGATGATCCTTAAGGGCCCTTCCCACCCAAACCATTCCATGATTCCACGATGATTGAAATGTCCAGGCCTGAGTTTATTTTTAGGCTTCTCTTTGGGTGCCAAGCTCTTCAAAGATCCCTCAGGCTGAGGAACACCACTCAGAAAGGAGCTGAAGAGCAGCCAAATTCCTGGCCTGCTGCAGACCCTGAGCTCCACAAGCTGTGCTTGTCTGCTTTGTGCTTCTGTGTCAAGAAATATCCTAAAGAGAAAGAGGAATTTATAGAAAGTGTAACACTTACCAGGGACAACGTTCCCAGAAGCTGGGGGTGCTTAACCCTTCCTTTGGTAATTAAAAAAAAAAATTCAAGTTATCCTGGATTCCAACCTGTGGGATTTGTGGCCACACCTCATTTATCAATTCATTAAATGCATCATGAACCATATATTGGGAATGACCCTGTGGGAAATCAGCTGGAAATCAAATACAAAGCAGCACCTCCCTCTCTTATTTTCCAAACTCTATTTTCCAAAACATGCATCATTAAAATAGCAAACAGGTTTCCTTTGCACTCAGGGTTAGCAAATAGGACAATGGTGCTTTGTCAAAATCCATATTAAATTTCCCAGAACTTTCAGAGGAAAGGGGATTTCACCTGGATCCTGGATCAGATGGATGAATCCCACTCTGGGGAATTGCTGGACAAAGGAGGCAGGAGGGACTGAAAGGGAGAGAGCTCAGAATTGGTCACATTACACAAAATTATTTCATAAATTCATTACATTTTGCACACTCAAAAACACAATGATCCCATTTTTCTTGCACTGGGAATTTAGATAACAAAATGGTCTGAGATTGGGAATTTAGGAAATAAAATGGTCTGAGATTGGGTTCTTCCTTAGAGGCTGAATGTGGATCCATCCCCAGCTCCTCCAGGACAACATTCCTGCCCAGCCAACCCAGACTCATTCCCAAGGCACAGCAACTTAGAGCTGCACTATTCATAAATACACATTTATTTTTCATTAGAAATGCGTAATTACAGCATTTTTAAAGCGTTTTCCCCTAGAAAAGTAGTTAAGCAACAGTACAAACAAAAGTGTTAGTCTTCTGCAAATACAGTTTTCATGACACTGAACAGAAAACACCAGCAAAAGGCCAAGACTTGCTGTCAAGGGATTTTTCCTTTTTTCAAATATTTTCCTTTTTTTTTTTTTTTGTTATAAACACCATAGCAAATAAAAAAAAGGCTGTTCCAACAGTGAAAAATATCCGAGCTCTGGAACTTTCTCTCTACGTGGCAAAGCAGGTACTGCAGGGCAGCAGTACCCCCAGACATCTGCAGACATTCCATTTTCACAGGAGGGACCCACGGCATGGGCAGGGATGGAGTCTCACAGTTTGGATGCAGGAGAGCTCTTCCTCTCCCTCTGAAAGGTTGGTTTTGTCCTCTCTGAGTGGATTCAAGTGCAGCCCAAGGTTTTGTTTTGTTGTTTTTTTTTTTTTTTTGAAGGCCAGGACTTGAATTGGTGTCGTGATGCAGCTCTGGTTGAAGGTGGAATTATTCCAGGTGAGGCCTAGCAGGGCATGGCTGGAGGTTCTGAGGTCTGGGAGGTTTTTTTCAGCCTCTCCCACTGCAGTTCTGGCTGGAGTTCACTGCCAGCTCCCCAGCATTCCTCAATCCTCTCACTGGATTTGGATTGCTCCGTGTTCTATCTGCATTTCTGGCTGGATTGCTGATTGAAGGGAATCAGTGCCCTGCAAAGGGGGACAGGACAGCAGGAAATGAATCCAAAAGGGCTTTTTGTTGGTGCAACCAAGAGAATGCAAGCTTAATATACAAATAAAAAGTTCTTGTGAATACCAATGGAAAAAATTCCAGAGCAAAATCCACATGGATGTGGGCTCTGTGACAGTGGGAATGGGAACACACTCCCAGAGGCACCAAAAATAACATCAAGAGCCTCCAAGAAGCCTAATGAGGAAGCTGAAATAATGCAATTATGATAAAGATCTACAGAATCATGAGTGGCACCAAGGCAATTATTCCCTCTCTCTTCCCAGGAAAAGAACCAGCTCCAAATAAAGGAAATAAATACAGAGTCTGGCACCAAACTGAAGTTGTGGAAGGCTCACCCCAACAGAGAGATTTCGGGAATAGGGATCTGGAAAGGCCACCAAGGATGATGATGGAAAAGACAGGAGGGAGTTCTGGAGTGCCAGAGCTGCTGGGGGTAAGGGGAGTGAAATCACCTGTTGGAATTTCCCAGCTGGAGCAGGATAGAGTCTAAAAATGCTGATTTTCCCACTGCAGCCTTTCCCTGTTTTGGGAACACGAGGACAGGCAGCTTTTCCTCAGAGGAAATTCCTGCTGCAGGCCTGACCCTCCTCACTTCCCAAGGAAAAGCAGGAAGAATGAAAGTGAATTGATTGAAACCTCCAAAGGAGAAATCTCTTTACAAAGGAGCTCGCTGCCTACAGGAACAAGGCTGGGGAGGGAGAATCCCAATTCTGGGAGTCAGGAAAAGCACCTGCAGGGCTGGGGGAGGAGCAGCATCCAGAGCAGCTGCACTGGCCTGGACAGAGCCCCTCACACCCAGGAAAGCTTCCCCTGCCAGCAGCTGATCCCACACGGAAAAAATCCCAAGCACAGGGCAAGGATTTCAGGATTTTTTCCCTCTAAACTCCCAGAGATCTGCCCTTGCTGGATTTGCCCTCATAAACACCTCTAAAGGATGCTCTGGGCAACACTGGCCACAGAATTCTCTCTCTGACAGGATTTTGGGGATTAAAAAGCCTCATTTGTGCTCCCAGCCTTGAACCTGCCAAAAGATGCACAAGGGTGGAAAATCCACCAAAATTCTCAGCTTTTAAGTTTTATTACACAGTCTCAGCTTGTTTATTATTCAAATTAAAGCACCAGAAGTTCAAAATCATTAAGTGTTGCTCCTAAATGAATTTATTTCCCTCTGCTTTGTTGCCAGTAATTGCATTTGGCTGCAGGAATTTTTTTCCTGTTTAATTTGAAGGGAATTTTGTGTTTGCTTAAAAGTTCAATAAATTCATGCCAAGGTGCTGAATAAATCTATGAGATTGCTAAATTGGATAGCACAAAAATTTTTAAATAATTCTCAAAGTTTTTTTTTTTACCATTTAGAGGAAAAGTGTGCTGAGTAAATAGAATTATCAAATATCAGCACAACAGCAACAGCAAATATAGATCCAACCTCAGACATGAAGGGATTACAAGAATTTATATTCGGAATGATGGTGGGGTTTTTTCCAAATCTAACAAAATTTACCACCAGCATTGCATCTGAGCACAGAATTTTAATCCAAATATTCTGTATTTTTAGTCTTTGCAAACTGCTGTCAAAACATAAAAAGAAGCCAAGCAAAAATCATTCATGAATAGACTGAAAACACAAAATTGAAGTGGATTTTGCTCTGCTCCAGCTGAACTCAGAACAGGGATTCATTTCAGGAAAAAAAAAAGGCAGAAAACTGGTACCTTGTTGTGAGACATGAAATAAATCCACATTTGTGCTGTTTTAAACAGGGAATTGGCACAGAATCCAACCCAGGTGGAAAATAAATTCCACTTTACTGAGCTTTGATTGAAAAAGAGCTGCAAAAATTCTTGGGAATGTCTCAGCACCTTGACAAAGAACCAGGTGGAAGTGTCAGGGCAGCCTCACTTGGAGGGTTTTCCCTTCCCTCAGACAAGACATTTCCCTTCAGATGAGAGGTCCTTCTCTACAGGAAAATTCCATATTTTTATCCACATAAAAAGCTCCTGAGCTATGGATAAACTCAGAGCAATGCAAACACCAAGCTGGTTTCTCCAGCTCCTTTCCAGATCCTCAGTTTTCACTCGGTGCAAAGTGAGGAAATATTTATGGCTGATTTGTTTTGGGGTTTGTCTGCTTTTCCTTTCATCCCCTTTTCCTGTCACGTCCCTTCCCTGCTTTCCCTGGAAACCTCTGTGGTTAACCACAGCACTAAAAACCAACACGGTGCAAAGTGTCCCTGAAGAGGGAGGAACTCCTGGGGGAGCTGCTGTCCTGAGAAGTTGGCTCCAGAATTCCTTCCTGAGGAGGTGCTGGATGAGGAGAAACCCCATGGGAAGGAAATGTGGGAATTCCCCAGACAAACACCTCTCTTATTTGGGGTCATGATCCTTGTGGGTCCTTCCCAACTCAGGGTATCCCCGTTGTTCTTGGGTTTATTAAACCCACAGGAGCAGCAGTGATGGGGGATCCATAAAAAACAAGGCACAACCTCTGCAGAACACCCTCAGTGTCCAGAGCACTCTTCAAAATCAAATATTGACAAGGGCAATGCTGAGGCTAAAAGAATTCCACAAACAACTTGGCTTCCCTGGGGAAGAAACCCACGGAGTGGGATTTTCAAAACCACATGTGACCAGATTCAGAAAAATGTGTTCCAAACTGTTTTAAATCAACTTTGTGGTGCTGTCACCAAAGCTTCAAGCTGATGACAGACTTTTCCTAGCCTCAGATTCACTGAGGCTGTTCAAATTGATTAAAAACAACCAAAAAAAACCCCCAATAATTCCTCCTCCATAGCAGAGAGGATCAAGTGTTCACTTGCAACTGCTGCAGGAGTTTCTGTTGATCAAAACAACTGGAAAACTGCTGTCAAAACAGGAATAAGTTTCCTGAGGGAAATCTTAGCCGAAAATACTGAAAATATTGAAAAGTCTGAAAATACTTTTTGGCTGATTGCAGCCACATTTTAGGTGCTGTCCTTTGCGATGGCTCTCAGCCTTCAAGGACACTCTGGTGACACAAATAACTTCTCCAGAGGCACTGAGCAAGGACAGAAAAGCAGGAGCACTCAAGGATCTTGAGTGCTCTTGATTTTTACCTTTTAAAAAAAGATGTTTCTTATTCTAAACGACGTTTTTTATGGTTTGGAAAGAGAACCATGAGCGGGATGTATTTGTGGGTGGATATAAAATATCTGACAGCTGTTTTAGGCACATTGAGAGGAGAAAGGGACAGAAGAGGAGGAGGAAGAGCTGGCCTCTTACTTGGCTGGTGGCAGCGTGGTCTGTCACGGGGGTGAGCTGCACGTACTGCACCTGGATGTCACTGCCCTGCAGCGGGGAACTGTCCACGCCGCCGGCCGCGGGCTCGGCCGAGGCCACGGCGATCAGCTNGAGGCAGGAGAGACAGTGAGAGCTGGGAATGGCACCCTGCAGCACCTGGGGAGGCAGGAGAGACAGTGAGAGCTGGGAATGGCACCCTGCAGCACCTGGGGAGGCAGGAGAGACAGTGAGAGCTGGGAATGGCACCCTGCAGCACCTGGGGAGGCAGGAGAGACAGTGAGAGCTGGGAATGGCACCCTGCAGCACCTGGGGAGGCAGGAGAGACAGTGAGAGCTGGGAATGGCACCCTGCAGCACCTGGGGAGGCAGGAGAGACAGTGAGAGCTGGGAATGGCACCAAGGCAGCACCTGGGGAGGCAGGAGAGACAGTGAGCACTGGGAATGCCACCAATGGAGGCTGGGAGTGATGCCTTCAGTTTTAGCTTTGATATTTTTCAGATTCTGTGCTGCATTGGTGTGTAACTCTGATTTTCATGAAGTGTTAGCATGTTCTCATCACAGTTCAGTATTTAGGACCAGACACAACACCACTTTGGTCCTTTTCCAGCCCAAGAACCAAGGACACCGTGGCAGTTTCAGGCCCAAGAAGTGTAAACAGCAGGGAATTGAGGAGAGCAAAGTGGGAGGATGGGACTGCATCACCTGGAGCTGGAATTGGACAATTAACCCCAATATGGAAATGGACCAAAACTTATAAAAGTGTGAAAACTTGTGACCCAGAGTCCATCTTGGGTCCATCTGGAACCATCCAGACAAATCCAACCAGGAATACTCCATGAACCTCCAGAAAAATCCAACCAGGAGTACCTGTGAACCATCCAAACAAACAGTACCAGAAATATCCCATGAACCATTCAAACAAATCCAACCAGAAATATCCCATCAATCATCCAAATATTAGAACCAGGAACAGCCCATGAACCATCCAGACAAACCAAACCAGGAATATCCTGTGAACCATCCAGACAAATCCAACCAGAAATACCCCATGAACCTCCAGACAAATCCAGATCCAACAGCAAAACCCACAAGAGAAGCTGTCCCTCAGTCCCAGCTGCTCCCAGGAGGGTTTCCCACAAAACATGGAGCACATGGATTCCCATGCTGGATGCTCAGTGCATTTGGCCTTGTGGGATTGATAATTATGTTAATTGTGACAAATTAATTGGGCAGAGTGACAGATCCCACTGTGAATGTGGTAACATCAGAAATCACAGAGCAAGGTTTTCCTGCATGAACACCCAAATCCAAGATATTCCTTCCCACAGCCAAGGCATTCATTACAGCAATGTTTATATTCCTGTCAACAGGAAGGTGTAGATTTAGGAATTCCTAACTAATGCTTATGTTTATTCCATCTGTGTTTGGCTGGAGAAGACAACAAGTCCCTCACAGGCTTCAAACCCACAGAAAAATTGATCCATCTCAAAGCACTTAAAAATGAGCTTGGGATAAACTCATTTTAACTCCCTTCTTGAAAGAAAAATAAGAAAAAAATAAATGTATATAAAAATAACAACTCCCCCTTGCACTTCTCAAACCCAGCCCCACATTCAGGTTTAATTTTTATGAGCCACAAGTGAGGGGATTTTTAAACATCTGAACACAGCGAACAAAAGGAATCTTTCAAACCAAAAGAAGAGAACAAAGAGCAAAAAAATAACATTGTTCACAAAGGTTCTGCTGACCAAAGAATGATTTCTCAGCTGATCTGAGGGTGGGTGGCCACGGCCGAGGGGGTGGACCCGAATTTCCCCGGGGAGCGTGGGAGGAAGAGGAGGTGACCTCCAGGAATGACCTCCAGGGTGTTGTCAGGATTTTATTGGGGTCTTGGGTGTTCTGAGACAGCAGCAGCACCAAGCTGCTCAAGGATGTCCCAGCCTGCTTTTGGGGAATAAGCAGAATTCTCTCATCCCACAGTATTAGTTTTGGAAGCGCCCGATGCTGTCAGGATCTGCCTCTGTCCCATTGATCCCCTGCAGGTCTGGAATTACTTCTTCCTCATTTGTTTCTCAGCTGGAAAATTCAGAAGGGCTGGGAGGGACTGAACAACCCCATGAGCACAGAATTCTGGAATAGAATCCCACCTGGGATGGTGGAGGTGTCCCTGTCCCTGCCATGGCCCCAGTGTCCCTTCCAACCCAACATTCTGGGATTCTACCCCCCGTGTCATCCCACTGACACCAATCTCTGCCTTTCTCTTTTGGTTTTTCCCTCTCCTCTCCCCCTTTCTTACCCCTCTATCATAATCTCTTCAAAGTCTTGGTGATTTGGGACATGAAAATAATTGATCTCCCAAATTTCTCTAGTTTGACCCTTCTTCAGCGAGATATTTACCACACAAAACATAATAAAATGAGTATTAATAATGAAAATCAGCTACTTCCCCTGCTCTCTTTCTTTCCATGTCAAGTCCATTTTATCCCATAACAAATAATTCCCATTTAACATTCAACTGCCAAGGCATGAAAGGGAATTTTTAAAAAAAGAATAAAATATATTTTTTTTCAACTTCTTCCAAAATTATTGAAATATGGTTCAATTCCTGTCACATCCTGTGAACCTGCTAAACCCCATTCTGAACCTTCTAAATCCCATTTTTGAAACTCCTAAAACACATTTTTGAACCTTCTAAACCCCATTTTTAACCTCCTGAAACACATTTTCAACCTTCTGAAAACACTCTGAACCTTCTAAAAAACACTATGAACCTTCTAAACTCAATTTTTGAACCTTCTAAACATCATTTTTGAACATTCTAAACCCCATTTTTGAACCATTCTTGCTACTGTTGTGAGCTCTTTTATTAACCTGAGCGAGCACATGTGTTTGCCTACCTGTAAAAAGCTCAAAAATAAGATATATTGGGATTTTGGTGCCTTTTTTCCATGTTTTGCCCCATTTCTACAGCAGGAATGCAGTTAAAAGATGATGTTCCTTTAAACCAAAGTGAGATTTGGAATCCCAGAATGAGTGGATGTTTCTGGAAGCTGAAAATCCTGGGACACTGATGGCCAAACACATTCAAATGACAAACACAGCTCCTCCAAGTGATAAGAAGCTCTGCTGATAAGAGTTCTCTTCAAAAAGATAACTCCCTGTCCCTGATTCTTTTCAGTCTGAAACTTTTGGAGCCTTAAACTAAAACCATCTCCTGCATTTAGTGCCAGCAAAACATTCATTTCGTGGCTAACATCCTCAAATATTCCAGTGTGAAGGAAAGGCAGGGTTGTGGGATAAGGGCTTTGCAGAAAATCCCACTGCAAGAGTTCTCAGGTGCTTTATTCCCATTAATATCCCAATTAACTGCTCTGAAAATAGTGTGTTAAGGTAAAACCAAATAAAAAGCATCCACTGCTCTTGAAGTGAGGGTTTCACTGGGAATTTCATGAGCTGCTTCCTTGGAGACCCTTCCCTTCCCCAACAACAACTTGTACCTAAATTTGTTATTTCTTTCTGATATGAAATGTGCCGATATGCAAAGAAATTTCAGCATAAATCAAAGCAGTTCAGAGCAGAGGAGCTGTCCCTGCTGTGCATTTCTGGGAGTGCTGAGTGGAACCGTGCAGAAAGTGACCTTAAATCTGTCAGAGCTTCATTAGAGAACCCCCTGCAGGGCCATAGAGCAGGGAGCACCTCCTGGAAATTCCCCAAAATCACAGGCATGGAAAAGGAAACTGATTGCAGCTCCACGGAGTGGGGAGAGCCCAGAAGGAGAATTGCAGAGTGTGTTTTTAGCAGGGGCATGATTTAATTGTATAAGAAGAATAAACCATCCCAGCTGCTTTCCTGGTGATCCCAGCTCTGAGATTCCCTTCCCGTCCTGGAGAAACTCAGGAACACACCCTGCAGCCATTGAGTCACCTAAACTTCCCCTAAATGTCCCCAAAATGTCCCTTTTCCTGTCTGCCACAGGTGGAGTGAGAGAAGTGACGGCAAAGTGTGGCTCTGCTTGGATTTCCAGCAGGGATGGGTTCAGGCCTGAACAGTGATGTCAAATGCATCAAATCCAAGCACAGATTTCCACTGGAAATCCCAATTTCCCCAAAATTTCTCTTTTCCTGCCTGCCACAGTCAGGTGGACTGAGAGGAGTGATGGGGGTCCAGACCCTGAACAATGATGTCAAAGGCATCAAATCCAAACACAGATTTCCACTGAAAATCCCCTTGAAACCAGCACACGTGCAAAGGTTAATTGTAATTATAATTATAATTAATTGGCAGTGGGAGTGCAGATGGAATTTCAGTGGTTATGGAATCAGGAGTTACCTCATCTAATATCCTGTATCAAATTCAAGGAGATGTTGAGAAGAAAGGAAATCTGGATGGTTCCTCTGACTCATCTCCTGCCCTGAGATCCTCCCAGGGAATTGTGATCGCAGGGAAACTGCTCAGGATGGCTCTGGAGTTACCTGATGGCTCTTCCCAAAACCAGCCTCACTTCAGAGGGATGGAGCACCTTTCCTGTGGGGGAAGGCTGGGAGAACTGGGATTGCTCAGCTTGGACAAGCTTCAGGGTTGTCACTGTTGGGTTGGATGTGATATATATATATATATATACATACACATATCTGAATAGAATAATAATGATGTGGTTTTTATTTTGTGCGTTTTATAGTTTATATATTTTTCATAAAGTGTGTCTTAAGTTATTGCCTATATTATAATAGTTTATTATATTCATTGGTGTAAAGCAATTAGTGTTAATATACTTGGTAAAAGTTTTGTAAAAAGTTAATAAGGCACGTATCCATATTTATCTATGTATGTAGTCTAATTATAAAAGCTTTTCATGTATCTTTTTTAATTAGTTTCTATGTGAATGACCTTGTCATTTTCTTTGTTATGGATACACTCTGAATGTATTAATTACTGTTTCTTCTATTAACTCTTCTATTAACTCAGCTGTCAAGCCCCTCCATCCAGGGTGACCAAAGTGTGACCTTGCAGTGCCTGAAGGGGCTCGAAGAAACATGGGGAGAGACTTTGGATAAGGGATGGAGTGCCAGCACACAGGGAATGGCCTCCAGAGGGCAGGGGCAGCTGGGATGCGGGGAAGGAATTCCTCCCTGGCAGGGTGGTGAGGTGCTGGAATGGAATTCCCAGAGAATTTCTGCCTTCCCCGTGCCTGGAAGTGTCCCCTGGATGGGGCTTGGAGCAAGCTGGGACAGTGGAAGGTGTCTCATGGCAGAGGTGGCTCTGGGTGAGCTTTAATGTCCCTCAGGAGTCTCCAGATTTACACAACTGCAAGAGTTTGTGAAGAAATGGTTCAGTGCCAGCAGCAAGCATGGCAAAATCCATGGAACTGCTTCCCAAAGGAAGAGTTTTCAGGAGTGGGCAATTCCAGATCTCTACGATAATTCACTCTTTTAAGCAATACTAAAGAAGCCTTTGGCTTAAATGGGGTTGTTGTTTTTTTTTTTTTTCCCAGCAGAATGTTATTGTTGGGTTTTATTCAATGTACAACTGAGTAATGGCTGGATAATCCAGAGAAATATACTCCAGTGTCAGGGAAATCTTCCTAAAGTGGAGCTGCCGAGTGCAAGGGCTCAAGGAAGGAGTCAAGGACGGGTGACCCAGACTCCTGCAAGTGACCAGCTCTGGGAGAGCTCATTCCAAGGAAAAACTGAGGATGACTCACACAGCATCTGCCTGGTGGGAAATCTGCTGGAGTGCCAGGACCCAGCCAAGAGGGAGAGGATCCCTCATTCCTGAAGGAATTCAGGATCCCTTTCCATCCCAGTGTGGCAAATCCCTGCTCGTCTGAAAAATATAAACCTGGCTTGAAATGGCAGCCTGGTCTGGAATTCCTGGGTGTTAGCTCTGGTTAGAACTAACCAGATTAGTTCTGCTAAAAACAAAAGGCCAGGAGAAATGCTGGGGCATTTTCAGCACTTCCCATGAAATTCTGCTGAAGGCTTCAGGCAGGAAGAGCATCCAATCTTTTCCTAAATAAATTCAGAGGAGGATTTGGCCTCTCAGTACTGCTGAGAAGCTTCATCCCCTCCAATGAGGCTGGCAGTAAATATGCCACTTAAAAAAGAGTCTGAGCAGATCACTGAGGATCTCCCCAAATCCCACACAGCTGGGAAACGTCTGCTCCAATCCCTCACTTTGCCCTCGGAAGGGTCATTTCACTTCAATTCCAGAAAGAAAAGAGATTTAGGGGGAGCTGCAAATGTTTACATCATAACTGGCAGTGGGTTTTTTTTCCTTTAATAGGAGCAAAAGAACATCTGAAAGTTTGGCTGTTGTTGCCAGAGTAACGAAACACTGCTCCTACTGTCCCCGGCAGGATCCCATCCTATCCCAGAAATATGGATGTGGAAAACAAGCACGGAGACACAGAGAAGTTCTAGGATTGCACAGCCCAGGAAAAGGCCTAAGGAAATGAATCTTCTCCCTCCTCCACTTGAATTCTGGAATGATGTCACCAGCTGCAGTTCCATCCACCAGGATCAGAAGTTCGTGGTGGCTTCAAAGGAAAAGCAGGAGGAGGATGGTGGGAAAAACCAGAGTCAGGAGCCTGAGCTGTAAATCAGGAGCTGGAGAAAGTTCTAAGCCAGTGCTTGTCAATTAAAGAGCACTTAAAGGAGCAAACAGTGCTCTGGAGAATTACCTGAATTGCATTAATGAGTTTCTAACAGAAACTTGCACCAAAAAAACCCTGCTCTGGACATAATTAATGGAAAAAAATTCCCAAGGAGAAGGAAAAGTGGAAACTTGACCCAAGTTAAAGAGCAGGCTCGGCCCCTCAGGGTTTGTTCTCTTTAACAGCCCCATTCCTTTGGGAAGATCTCCCTGGTTTCCTGCCCAGGGAAGGAATCCAGAACCTGGAGCTGTCTGTTGTTTTTAGTTTTCCTTTTCCACCCAAATCTCCTGACAGGAGTGACAGAGCTCTACTGAACATGAGGAGTTCTCTGTGTTATAGGGGGTATTTCCACGTGGAGGGGGAATATGAATCCCAGAATTTCAGCTAAAAATAAACACATGGAAAGGCCGGGGCTTGGAATGAAAACCATATGAGAGAACACCTGCACTTCTCCAAAGACTCCTACAAAAGCTACAGGATACTGGGAGGAAAGGAATTAAAACACCCAACTCCAACTCTAATCCTGGCTTTTATCTCCTAGGAAAGTTCATGTCCAGAAGGAATCCAAAAAACAGAAGTTTTATCTATTTTATTTCAATTACTGGCACTGGTCAAGGTGAGTGTGGCTCTGGCAGGGACCAGAACTCGGAGCAGATGGACTGGATATTAAAAGTGATCCATCATCTCCCACCCAAGGAAATCATCCCTGATGTCCAAACCCTGTTCCTGAAGAAAAGCAATTAGGAAAGCTGATGGATTTCCTCCATGGAGGTGGATGTTGTTCCACACAGCCGCTGTCGTTTTTCAAATATTGGTTTTTGATAGATTTAATAAGCTCAAGGCTGCACAAATCAGCACCCTCAGATATTCCCAGCAGGGCTCACAGATAAGCCATGAATTTCTCCGTTTTCTCCACCTGAGGCCACATCATTTCTGTTGGAATTCCACATGTGCTTCCCTTTTGCTAAGGCACTAAGTGGACAAATGTTTCCAATGCCCTGGAGAAAAGCTTGGGAATTGGTGCTTCTTTCACACCGAGCCTTTGCAATGATGCAAATGTTCTTTTTCTAATTTCCACCCATAAAACAGAAATGAATCCTCAGAGAGTGTCAGTTTGTTTGACTAAGTCATGTACTACAAGTTCTGGGGCTGCGAATGATGCTTTCCCAATTGTGAAAATGAATTTGTGATTCCTTGAACTAATTTCCTCCTTTATGGACTTGTCTCAAGTTGAAGGCAGTAGCCTGACATGTAAGAATTGTACAAATCCTTCAAAAATGGGATTTGCCAATTGCATTCCACATTGAGCCCGCAAATAAAATTCTTCTTCAGGGAGGGATTTTTAAAATTTGATTTTTTTTTTTTCTGCTTGCATGGGAGAGCACTCCCAGAGAAATTAGGATTTTAGCAGAGAACCAAAGCTCTGTTTCAAAAGGGAACAAAGAGGAATAAGAAGGGATTTGTTTATCCACTGCACTTCCTGCATCGCTCCGAAAACTGCATCGAGTCATTCTAAAGCCATTAGGTAACACATCCACCCTGTTCTGCTATAAATCATTAAAATCTCTTTGCTTTGGGGGTGGAAAACAATTGGCACGGGCTTGGAGTGCCTGTTCTCCCCCGTGGATTAAACTCCAACCATATGTGAGTTGTCAGGGCAGTTTTACCCTTGCCGGGGCTCCCCGAGGTTCAGCGCTCTGCTCACCCCTGTGTCTTTACCCTTTGTGCTCATTTTCCACTCCAGCCACATCCAGGGGATGGAGTTACAGGAACCAGCCCATCTCTGCACCCCTGCCTTTGCTGTGGAGCTCCAAGTTTCACCTACGTGGAGCTCCCAGCCATCCCTGGCCTGTGCTTGAACCTCGCTCTCCCGTCCAGCAAGAAATTTCCATTTTGCTACCAGCTGAGCCTCCAGGCCAGCCAAAGGTCTTTAATTCCCCTCTCCAGATTACATTTGCATACATGTTAAACTTTCCCAGAGTCATTTGCATGTTTGCAAAGGCATTTTGGAAGCCCTCTCCATTTTATTTTATATTTTTTAATATTTTTTTTTCCTGCAGTGTGAGTTTGAAGCACACATCAAGGAGAGCTCTGGACCTAAACCTGATGTTTGCTCCGAGTCCACATCTGCTTTTCTCCAAGCCCTTGCCAGTTCTGGAGCTCACTTTAATACCCAGCTGGGACCATGTAAAACGAGGCTAGAACCTCAAATAAAAGCTGGGAGCACATTATTTGTGCAGCCAGTTCAGCTTCACTTGTGTTCTACTCACTGAAATTCTGTCTCAGTGAAGGGAAAAGGAGGGAAAATCCCACCCCAAAGCCGGCCCTGTGCGTGTGTGTGGCCACACGAGTGGGAAGTGGAACTAAAGCTCACCAGAGCTGTGTAAAATCCACTTTTTGAAGGTTAAAGGGCCTTATTTTTACAACCAACCCCTCAGTTTTGAAAGCAAAAATGTGGTTTTGTCCAAGCAGCGAACACAGAATGTTCCCTGTGCTTCCTCCACAACTCCAGCCTTCCCTCTGTCTAATCCGTGGGAAGTCTGCTGAGAAATTTTTTAAATCTTCACTCCAGTTTTTGGAGTGGAAAGAGAAATGCTGGACAAAGAGAGCAGAATAAATGGAATAATTTTATATAAACCATCGTTTTTTTGGCAGCTTTGGTGGCCCAAACACCCACCAGGAGTCAGGCAGCAATAAAAGTGATAACCTGATAAGATTTATCCCAAAAGCTGTGCAGAGGGAAGGAGCACAGCCGGATTTGTGACAGGGATTTGTGGGATGGAAAAGGAGTTTTGAGAGTGTCAGGGAAAGTTCTTCCTCCTCCCAGCCCATTAAGGGATGAATTATTTTGATATAGATGAGCAGATTTTTTCTTCATGCAACGTCCAGCCCGAGCCTGACTGAGTCTGGCTGTTTGTGGAGATGAGGAAAGGCTGAAAATGGGTTCAGCATTGGAGGAAAAATCCAAACCCACCCACATTTGGCCTTGCTGGAGTCTGGTGCTGATACAATGAGAGCATTTCCAGCCCTCACATGGACCCAGACGCTGCCTTGGGAGAGCAAAATGCCAAGATCCCGTTCCTGTAAGATTCCATCGAGCTCGTGCTCATAAAAAAGCAGTTTTTTTATGTCTCATACAGAACATGCTGAGGTTTTTTTTTTCTTTAAAAATCCTGCAAAGCAGCTCGTGGAGAGACCCAGAGTGACCCTGGTGCCACTGAGCCCCCTCAGGCTGAATTCCTCCAGCTGGCAGCACAGGCAGCCTGGAATTCCCAGTCCCAAGGAAATTCTGGGAATTGAATTCCCAGTCCCCAAGGAAATTCTGGGAATATTTCTCCCCCTGAATTCTCAGTTCCTAAGGAAATTCTGGGACTTCTTCCCCACTGAATCCCCAATTCCCAAGGAAATTCTGGGAATTGAATTCCCAGTTCCCAAGGAAATTCTGAAAATATTTCCCTGCTGAATTCCCAGTCCCCAAAGAAATTCTGGGAATTGAATTCCCATTCCCCAAGGAAATTCTGGGAATATTTCCCCGCTGAATTCTCAGTTCCTAAGGAAATTCTGAAAATATTTCCCTGCTGAATTCCCAGTTCCCAAGGAAATTCTGGGAAAATTTCACCCCTGAATTCTCAGCTCCTAAGGAAATTCTAGGAATTGAATTCCCAGTCCCAAGGAAATTCTGAAAATATTTCCCTGTTGAATTCCCGATTCCCAAGGAAATTCTGGGAATTGAATTCCCAGTCCCCAAGGAAATGCTGGGACTTCTTCCCCACTGAATTCCCAGTTCCCAAGGAAATTCTGGGAAAATTTCACCCCTGAATTCTCAGCTCCTAAGGAAATTCTGGGAATTGAATTCCCAGTTCCGAACGAAATTCTGGGAAAATTTCACCCCTGAATTCTCAGCTCCTAAGGAAATTCTGGGAATTGAATTCCCAGTTCCAAGGAAATTCTGAAAATATTTCCCTGCTGAATTCCCGATTCCCAAGGAAATTCTGGGAATTGAATTCCCAGTCCCCAAGGAAATGCTGGGACTTCTTCCCCACTGAATTCCCAGTTCCCAAGGAAATTCTGGGAAAATTTCACCCCTGAATTCTCAGCTCCTAAGGAAATTCTGGGAATTGAATTCCCAGTTCCTAAGGAAATTCTGGGAGTATTTCCCCCCTGAATTCACAATTTCTGGCTGAGCCAGAGGTGTTTTTGCAGCCTGTTCTCCTCCTGGTACCAACATTTTCCTGCCAGGATGGAACATTCCCAGCTGAAGGACTTCAAACTTTAGCCCTCAAAAAATCACTTCCCAACCCCTCTTGCATCCAAGTTTCACACTTGCTAAGGAGCAAGGAGAAATGGGATTTAAGGAGAAGGAGGCAATAAGTGCTATTTAAGCTTTTGTCATAACAAGGAGATAAAAGCACAGGAAAGAAAGGGATAAAAGACTCTCTGAGGAGATTTTCAGCTGACCAAGAATTCCCTCTGTTCCTTTTATTTACCTACTTGGAGCTTTTTCCTGGATATATCACTTAGGAATTGGATCACACAAAGCACAAAGAAAGGCACTGTACAGTAAATAAGCCACAGAGGAGATAAGGCATGAAACAGCACTGAAAAAGATCAATTTAAATTTTTTTTCTCCTTTTTTATGTGCACTCAGATTAAAAATCTTTAGGAATTATCAATCCTAACCCTGGAAATAAATAACAAAGCACTGGACATTCCACAGCATGGCTGGGCAGTGTTATAAGAAGAACAATAAGAGTTAATAATTAGATTTTAAATGAGATTTTGAGGTTTAAGTGGTGGCACCCAGAACGGAGCAGGCAAAGAGTAAACAGTGGAACTTTTAAAAGGTTTGGGAGTCTCTGACTGTGAGAAATTTCATGTTCCAAATCCATGGAAATGACAATTTCTGCCTGGGGCCATTCCCTGGTGACATTCCCTGGGGCCATTCCCTGGGGATATTTCCTGGGGCCATTCCCTGGTGACATTCCCTGGGACATTCTCTGGGGACATTCCCTGCCTGGTGACATTCCCTGGGCCATTCCCTGGGGACATTCCCTGGGCCATTCCCTGGGACATTTCCTGGGGACATTTCCTGGGGACATTCCCTGGGACATTTTCTGGGACATT